>JAVKPL010015974.1:0-13282 GCA_032173675.1 Gastrolobium villosum
CGCCGATCCTCTACGCGAGGGCTCGAATGGCGTAGATCTGTAACTACGCGATCGACAGCTCTGACCGGATCTGGGTTAGTCATCTGTCGGATCCGGGCCTCTAGCTCGCGGATCTGCCTCGCATCCGCTTGTCTCTGCAGTTCGCTCCGGCGTTCCCACTCCTCAATCCGGCGTAGGAGGGAATCCATGGCCAGATTCGGGCCTTGTCGGCCAAGTTCATCGATGGGTTGTAACCCCTGCATATAAGGTGCATCAGGGTTGCAGGCCGGAGTGGATGCTGAGTCAGAGTGCACTTCGCTGATGTGCACGGCATCTGGATCTGGGATCGGTGGTTGGGGCTGATCATGATCTGCTGCTTCCCGATCCTCCTCCTGATTGGACGTCAAAGGCTGACGGAAGCCACTTCTTGTGGTTCTCACCATCGCTCCTTTTGGTAATTTTAGGGTTCTTTTCCCACAGACGGCGCCAATGTTCTGCCTGTGGCAGATGTGTCCAACGTAGGTTGGATGATTAATCTAGGATTCAGATGTTTCTCTCTAGATATCTATAGATTAGGTATCTGGGAGTAACGTGGATCACTGACACTGACCTAGGCGTCTGCCTTCAAGGTGTGTGTGTGTGATATCCAATGACTAGGGTTAGAAATTGTGTACCTTATTGCTCCACCTACCTGCCTTATATAGCCCAGCTCTAGGGTTTGCTTGGGTTGGGCCGAGGTGTAGCGTGGGCTTGAGTCCAGCCCATAACAAGTGGGATCCACATATTTATTGTGTCTTGTGTGTATAGAAGAAAAAAATCTTTTCATGCAACATGAGAAATCTTTAACCCTTCATTCAATAGGATTTTTTATTAATTCAATAATGTTGATTTTATTTATACCAATATCAATTGATTGTAAATATACTATTGAGATTAGTAACAACATTTTTTTAAATTTGAATATATAAAGGTTGACATTTTAAAACCATAATGATGGAAGTAAAAAAGTTGTGGTAATCATGGCACAGAGATCCAATCCAGAGAAATATTGGATGAAAGGTCATAGGAATTAGGGAACCTAAGGGGAAAATGAGTTCAAAGAAGAAGACAAGGTCATCATCATATGCAACGCATGTTGATGCCATAGCCAATTGCAATTTGGCATTGGCCAACACCCCACACCATTAAAGCGCATTCTTACTCTCCCCGTCCCCAACATCACACTACAAAACAAACCTACTAATAAATATTTGCACCCACAATCACAACGGAACACTGATCAAAATGTCATTTTTCACCAATTTTTTCTACCTAAACGCCACGCGAATAGTGCCATTTTCCAATCTGCCACGAGAATAAGTTCGCTACCCGGTGTAGCGAACTCAGTTTGCTGACGTGTCACATTTTTAGTGGATAACAAGTATCAATTTAAAAAAAAAATGAAGTTCGCCTACCATGTAGGCGAACTTAGTTAAAATCAAGTTGTTGTCTACTAAAAACGTGACACGTTAGCAAACCGAGTTCGCTACACCGGGTAACGAACTTGCCCCCGTGGCAGATCGGGAAATAACACTATTCGCGTGACATTTAGATAAAAAAATTTGATGAACAGTGTCATTTTAGTCACCGTTCCCAACCACAACCATCATTTCTTCTCTCTTTTCTTTCTCTCTTTTCTTTCTCACTTTCCTTTCATATATCTACATTAAACAAAACTGAAAAAAAAAATGTATATCTAAGATGTTAAAAAGAGAAAATGGAAAGCGTAGTGAAGATAAGATAGCATTACTCATTTTAGTTTCCAATTCCTTCCTATGACCAATCAGCACCACAAATCGAAAACTATGTATATTTGAGTTTGATTCAAGTAATTATTGTCAGAAAAGACATAAATAAGATTCTAATTTTAGACTATCTAACCATTTTGGAAAAGTTTAATTTAAAATATTTTATAGTCATAAATAAATTTTGGAAGAAGGAATGCAAATGAAAAGGAGAAGAAAATATGAAATAAGAGAAATTAGAAAAAGAAAGAAAGAAAGAAAGAAAGATGAAAAGCTTACATATTTCACCTCTTGTGACATGCTAAATGACATGGTCAATGAAATGTTGCGAAATCAGTTTGTTTGATCATGTTTCGAATTCGGCTGTAAGAACTTGCATAACTGCTGACGAAATTCACGAAATTTATTGCGTAAATGGTGACGAAATTCACGAAATTTGTCACAAGAACCAAGTTATTATAGTTGAAGTTGGACGAAGCCAAAAATATAATTATTTTTTCTATGACAATGTGAAAGCCAAAAAAATTTTATTTTTATGACGATGTGGAAGCCAAAAAATAATGAACTTTCCATTTTTGACACAGTGAGTAGTGAGTACTGTAACAGCCCGTGTTAACCCGGATTGTTAACACACTATCGTATTAAGCCACGCTTAATTAAAATGCGGAATAACTTTTTCTTTAATTCAATTATGACGTCATTAACTTAACCAACTTGCTTACTTAATCATTTTCATAAAAATACTGCCTGTATGTAAATTGCAAGACATCTAACTGAATACCTCGTACATAAATATAATGTGAGTATCTAAAGCCACAGGTCTACACAAGTAGCCTGGGTCAAAATCCTGATACTTTAATTACAACATTAACCTAAAAAGACGATAACAATCATGTGGCATGGACAAACCCCATGCTCACCAAATAAGGCAACAATGCCCAACAAATAGTCTCAACATAATCAGCATAATAAAAACGGGAAACATAACAGCAAATCCAGCAAGACAGCATATCAAAATATCAGCTCAACTCTGGCCTCCTGCCACCTGAGCCCTCAACATTACCTGATCCTGAAATAAGCGTCCCCAAACGTGGGGTGAGATCTCTAACAAGAAATCTCAGTAAGACAAGGGGTCCTCAAGGAGTCTCCACCCCAAGCTCACTTACATGTGTAATATAAGTTCTAAAAACAGTATTACAGTATAAGTTCTAAAATCATGCGATGCAGCAATTAATCATGTCATGTGTGCTTTCAAATCTACTGGCCAGAGAAATGTAGGAATACGTCTATGCCTACATGAGTACATGGATACTACCTGCACCTCACCCACATGCTTCTCCATCTTGTATGTACTACATACTCAGGATTGCCGTCTAGGTGGACACCACATGCATATCATAATGCTCATTACATATAAACAGCTCAACAGCATTTCCAAAATAATCAAAGCATGTAACACAACATGCATAAACCCATCCCCATGGGACATGGTGGAACATCAAAATGGCTAAACCGAGGACACGAAAGCTTACCTTGCAAGCTAGCTATCCAAGCCAAGAGTCCAACCACTCACTAGTCCACAAACAGCAGTATCACAATCTGATATGGACCATTAACAAGTCAATATAAATGCATCACAAGCATACAACTTAAAGACTACGCCTTTCCTTTACGTTTTACGTCTTAAGGCTTCCAACAAAACCATAAGCCCTTAATCATATGATTCAGACTTAGTCCATTTATTATAGAAGTCCAACTTCCTTAAACTAGGGTCCACACACACCCCATAGCTTACTGTTCATACAGTAAAGCTACTGTCTGCGCAGAACCCAGGATATCCGGATATCAGAAGGGGCATATCCGGATATGTCATATCCGGATATCACACTGGACATATCCGGATATGTCATATCCGGATACCCAGATCCCATATCCGGATATCAATATCCGGATACCATATCCGGATACTGATATCCGGATATCTGTTCGACAAATATCCGGATATCTCACGACAGAATGCAGTTTCTGCATTTCGTGAATATCCATCTCAAAGGTCCAACTTTTAATTCATGTACACGTTAAAGCATGCATCTTTAAGCATATACAAGTTCATTTAGGTGTTGGTTACTTCATTTTAATCTTTTACATGCCAAGACACCACCTTTAAGCAAGATAAACTCATGATCATGGTGAGATAACTTACCCCAAGGCTTAAGGCAGAAATGGACAGAGGTATGAAGCTCTTGGAGCTCTCCACAAGCTCCTCAACTCAGGCCACACCAAGGTGTACGAAAATGGTGTAAAGCTTGCCCCTTTCAACACAAAGGAAGCTCCTTGAGGCTTCACAACTCAAGAACAAGAAGACTCTCCTTCCAACTCTCAAACTCAGAACCACAAACCTCTCAACCAGCAACTCAACACTCAGGGAATACCACCTCTCACACTCCCAAAGCCACTCACAAGTGTTTACAAGAAGGAGAATGTGAAGGGAATGGCTTCAACCTCAAGAAAGAGGAAGAGAAGCCATGAACAGTGTTTTCCCTCACAAGGCAGCAGCCACTCTACGTAGGAAAGTTTAGAATGTCTAGGGTTTTGTGCCAAATGGGTCTATTTATAGGCACAAGGCCACACACGCGCAGTATTAGTCTTAATAGCAAAGTAAAAGATCTTGGTCTCAAACTTTGGAATCTAGACCTAAGCATTTTTCTAAGATTTTTCATATTTTTATTTTATTTTTCGGAGCACCTTTCCGGTACGCGCTTTTCCATAGCCAGTATCAGTTCTGGCATCAGATTACATTATTTTGACTTGAAACTTGTTTTACAAGTCCTACATAATATTCTAGTAATTATCATGCATTCGTTATAATTTTCCGGGATACTTTTCCGGTACGCATTTATACCGAGTAGCAGAACCGGTATCTGCGCTTTTCTTCCGAAAAGCGACTTTCAGCATTTTTACTCACTCAGTATAATTATCTAAGCCCATTAATAATTATTAAGGTCAATTATGGAATTATTTCCTAATTATCATAATTAATTCGCTAATTACCTTAATTAGCGGTGCGGGTTCTTACAAGTACTGATTTAAGCGTGTAGATACAAGGTATGTTTTGATGATAACAAAATGGCAATAACAAAAAGAGAAGTGCATTGATCAATAGCGAAAAGAATCAGTCATATGTGGATTTTGAACATGTATGATGTAGCCACACAAGAAGAGTGATGTTATATCAAAGTGGCAGGATCATTGGATCAAGAGCAACACCAAGATCAAAGACAACTAACCATGGACAACATCTAAGAGAAGTACAATATCATAACCATGGTGAAAAATGATCAAAACCAACAAAGTGTCAAGCATTGTCATATCCAACAAGTCAAAGCATCAAGTTCAAGAAAAGATCCGAGACACAAGACATAAAGCTAAGTCTAAAATCATATTTGGAATATATCTTTAGGACTTAGAATATATGTGAGGGTATATGGTAGATTGCATTGCATGAGCTCAAAGTTTTTCTCAAAGTAAACATGTTTTTCAAATTGCATAATCAAGATGTTTTTCAAACATGTATTTCAAACATGTTTTTCAAATCCATGGAAAAGATCGTTGACATATTTTATAAATTCAAAACATATTTATCAAGTCAAGATCTTTCACAAAAATTAGTTGGAAGCAAGCTAGAACACATTTGAAGTTAAAGTTTGTTGCTTAATTTCACTGCTGCCTTCGATACAATTTTTCGTATCTAAGATGATGGATTTGGATCTTGTGTTCTCATAAAAGTTGTAGATCTCTCTTTTATCTTTCCAACAAGACCAAGATCACATCAATCCTACAAGTATGACTCAAATTATAGCCAAAATACGAAACAGTGTTCTTGCTGTCAAGTTGGGAATCAATTACCACTGCGACAGATCTCAACGGCTATAAAACGACTAATTTTTCAAATAAGATCCCAACGGCTATAAAACGAATAGTTTTTCAAATGAGATCCCAACGGTTATAACGGCTAGTTTTCCAACGGCTAGTTTCCAATGGCTATAAACGGCTAATTTTCCAACGGCTATAAACGGCTAGTTTTTAGAAATACTATATATGCATTCCCAATGACTCAAAAATATAAGAGCATTATTTCTACACACATTAAGCATACTTTGAGAGCTTCTACACTATCACTTGCATATTTTTTCATATATTTCAAAGATCAAATATATTTCAGCTCATATCTTGAAAATCCATATATCCATAGTGCTTCAAGTTGTATATCCACACTTTGAGAGTGTATATTCATTTCCAAATATTTCTCTTCTTGTATTCTTGAGTTGAAAGGGTTGTGAGACCCATTGTTTGAAAGGTCACCAAATTCCTAAGTAAATTTGGAGTGAAAAATTGTAAGGCATCAAGAGCCCGAAGTCTTGAAAGGTATCCAAGAACCCGAAGTCTTGGAAGATTGTAAAGGTTTGTCAAGCACCCGTGAAGCTTGACCATTAGTGAAAGAGTTGCTCGAGCGGCTTCAGTCTGGACGTAGGTCATAAGTGGTGGTGACCGAACCAGGATATATAGTGTTTGCAATTCTCTAAACTCTAAACTCTTTATTTCTCGCACTTTAATTGCTTCTTTGATATTTTGTATGTGCTAGTATAAGTTCTACAATTGTGATACATTATATGTTATGGATTGTTTGAATGCATTGATTAGCTTTTCATATGTCTATTTAAAACTAGAAGGGGGCTTTTGCTAAAATCTTGTAATACTCAATTCACCCCCCCCTCTTGAGTATGGAAGCCACATTCCTAACAAGTGGTATCAGAGCTTAGTGCTCAGTTAGAGGTTTAACCACCTAGAGTTAAAGATCCTTGTGGGGGCTTCCAATATTATTTAATTTTAAATCAAACCAAAAAATGCAAGGCTTTGAATGTGATAAACCACCATTCTTTGATGGTGAGGATTTTGAATATTGGGTAAAAAGAATGGAAGTTTTTATTAAATCAATTCATCTTTATATGTGGCATGTTGTAGATAAAGGTTTTTCATTGAAAATAGAAGAATGCATGAATGATTTCAATAAAAGATGTTTTGTCTTCAATCTTGAGGCTATGCAAATGCTTAGAAAAAGTGTATATGATGATGCATATGCTAAGATTAAACATTGCATGAATGCTAAAGATATATGGGATACTCTTATTACTATATATCTTGCCAATGATGATTTTGTGCATAAAGATGCATATAGAGAGCAAGAAGAGCAAAATCCATTGGAAGAAGAAAAAGATGATGAATGCACTCAAGAAGAGATTGAAAGTGATCAAAGAAGCTCAAAACCTCTTTATGAAAATGATGACGTTCAAGTTGAGGTAAATAATACAAACCTTGATTATAGTCCTAAACATGATAATTTGCAATGTGCATATGATGATTTGAATGACAACTTGTTGAACTTGAAAAATAGAAATTTGGCTTCTATACAAAGTACTTGCTTCATTGAACATCAAATTGAATCTTTGAAAAATATATATGATTTTCAAGAAGAGGACATATCCTTGAAATGTGAACCCTCAACCATTCTTAAAATTTGCATTGATAATCAAGTTGAGGAATTATCATCCAAATTTTCCATAATTGATAATCGTACATGCTCATATTCCATGTTTGAAAATGAAAATAATAATGATACTTTTCTACATGGAAAATCTATAAAAGATTGTGGAAATAATAGTTTGGATAATGATAATAGCAAGAAAGCCAAAAATTTGAAAGTTGAGCTTGAAAAGAACAAGTTATCTTGCAAACACATTATATGTAATTATTGTGGTAAAGTAGGACATATTTCTCATTTGTGCTATCATAGAAGAAATTCTTGCAAGAGAAATAAGTTGGTTTGGGTTGTCAAAAGTTCTATAAATGCTATTCCTAACCCTCAAAGACCTAATATGAAATGGGTACCAAAAAGTCCTCCTAGCTTTTCCAATGTGCAAAAAATTATTCAAAATGATGGACAAAAAGGTCAAGAGAAAAAGGAATCATCTAGGAAAATGCTTCCTAGGCCCAATGATGGAATTATCAATCAAAGAAGTAGTGTAACTTCAACCAAAGCTTCTCACATGCACAAGGTGGAACCTAGAAGGTTCAGAATCCAAAAAGAGAAGCAATGGATAAGAAAAATTTCTCATTTGATTACAAAGGCCAAGGTATCAAATATCTTTACCTCTTATGCTAATTCTCATGTGAATCCAATGAATATGAGGTATATATCCTTTAGACCTGAGGTAATGGATAAAATCATATATGCTTGATTTGAATGCTGAAAATCATGAATGGCACATGATTATATCTATAGTTGTTCACTTATATGTTGATTTCTAACATAGCTGAATTGTTTTACGCATATCTTGAGTTACAGAAATCATTTTTAAGTGAAACTAGTGACACTGAAAGCTATCTTGATAAACTTTAATTCTGGAAATTTTCATAATTTTTAGTTGAGTGTAATGCTCCCAGAAATCTCGTGAACGTGGCTGTTCTGTCATAAACTCTGTTTTTGACTAGTTTACTTAAAATGAGCATAACTTGAGCTGTACAAATCCTTTGAGCATGAAACCAGTGGCATTACAAAGATAGCTCAATCAAATTTAATACTCAAAATATTTAGAATTTTTGGATGTGTACATTGTTCCAGTAAATTCGTGATTGTGACTGTTTTGTTAAATACTCTATTTCTAATGCAGTGAATTTAACTGGTCATATCTTGAGCTACAGAAATCCGATTGACATGATCTATATCTTGTTAGAAAGCTTGAGATGTGTACTATAACATATCCAAAATTCAGAATTTTTGAAGTACTGATGAATTCCCATTTTTAACTACACGATTACGGGTTTATGAAAAGGAAACTGTGGAAATGTTATTAACTTTGTGCTTAATGCTAAACTGATTATTTAACTTATTATGCTCAGTTTGTGTGTGATATTATTGATTAGCATAATGAATTGATGATCAATGAATAACCCCTATGGATCCAAAAGTGGATACCAAAAGTGCTTTGAATTATAGAATTACAACTACCTCAAGAATGTATTCAAGTGAAATAAATTTATTCAACTTGAGACTTGGAAAAGCATGGAAGTATCCAACATATAAGAAGGGTTGAAAGCATGAGGATATTCATGATAATCTCAAGGAGTCACATTCTAAATTGAAAGAACTCAAATACGGTGACTTCTTGTTAGCATATGGGTGTCCTAGAGACAATCTTTTGATTAAATAAAGGACACTAGATGTAGAACTTTATTTGTCGCAAATAAATGTAAGCACTATTTATTCAGTTTCATATTGTGTCTCGATATTACTGTTAATATTATATGAATGAACTGGATAAACCCCTTGGAATAGAACAGGTATCTCTTGAGTATCTGTGATGAGATCACGATCATGAGGATTCAAGGATATTGCATGTCTATTCCTAATTATATGTTCCTAGTCTAGAGACACTGAGTTTGGGGATCAGTGATCTCGAGTAAAGACTAGTACGACTTATCTACTTGTATATGGATACAAGGTAAAGACCTCATCAGCTGCAGATATGGAGATATCTTAGCTAAAGTCGTGGGTGGACCTATAAGAGTATAGCTCGCACTGAACAGACCCAAAAAGAGACTCTATGAGGAAATCTCACAGATAGTGTCATTAGAGTAATCTCTTTATGTTTGGGTGTGTCTTTCCTTAGACCAAAAGTTATTACCTAGACTGTGTTCTTGAAGGCATGTTTTGATTGTATACCTCGTCTGCCTGAAACATGGAGACTCATAGGTATACTGTTGGGCGTGTCCTTAAAGGGCACAGGGCTAGGGTAATAAGCTGAAGGAATTCGTCAAATCTCTGTGAGAGATTAGGTTATCTGTAAACCGGAGAAATCGGGATGACATTTACAGGGACTCGGGAATCTATGCATAGTAAAAGAGATCATGAGATGATCTGCCTTTAGAGTCAGTAAATTGAAGATTCCCTATTTCGAATAAAGCTTACCCAAAACCGCAGGGGTTGATACATTTCCTTACCCTAGGTTAATGGGAAGATAACCGAGACGAAGGGAAATACATACGGTAACCAAATATGTGCAATAGGATGATCAAGTCATTAATCTGACTAGTTCTGGGGCAACAAAGCATTGCTAGTGCTCTGTGTTGTCATTAATTGGGTTGTGGGCTTGTTGGGCCCAAGCCCAGTTATGTCAGTAGCTAAGTTGGACCTAATGGGTCACACACTAACACCTTGTAGTTATGATGGACTAGCTTTAAAGGTATTGGGCCTAATAATGTTATTAGCCCAAGAAGTTGTTTGGAAGCCCACCTAAATGGGTGGGTGGTGCATGGAGTTTAGTAATGGGCTTGGATAGTCCAAGCCATTACCAATTAATTTAATTAGTTAAATTAATAATCAAATATTTGAATTTCGAATTTTGAATTTGAAATTTGAATTTTGAAATTTGAATTTAGAATTTGAATTTCGAAATTCGAATTTTGAATTTGAAATTTGAAATTTGAATTATAAAATTTGAATTTGAATTTGAATTTTGAAATTCGAATTTTGAATTTGAAATTTGAAATTTTGAATTTTGAATTTTGAATTTGAATGTTTGAACGTTTGAATTCAAGTGGTTGAATTCGAATTTGAATTGGTTTTGAAAAGTTGTTTCATAACAAAAGGATAAGACAGGATCTTATTGGAGCATATTCTTTGGATGAAGAAGCATCTTTGGAGGCTCTCCCTAGGCTGTTTGGTGCATCACTTTTAAGTGATAAGAGTGTTATCTTATCACTTAAAACAAACCTCCATTCAGATTTGGTGGTTGAGGGAATCAGTGGGTAAGTTGATTCAAATTTTGAATGCAACTGCTCAATGTATTTGGACCCTTTATAGGGCTGAATTATGCGCATGAAAACTATATACTATATGATAGTTTATGAATTTAAGTTTAAATTAATTTGAATTTAAATTCATGTGGATAAGATTGGAGGTTGTTGGCAAAGTTTGTTTTGCAACAGCTACACCTTATCACACTGTTTCATGCATAACTTTCAAAGAAATTTGAAAGTTTGTTTTTCATTTTGAATGAATGAATTCCCTCCTCCTCTCCAAAGGGTGCGCATAAATAGACATGTTCCTCACCTTAGGTTTCATTGGAAAACCAAGCCAACTCTCCTCCTCTATGCACCATTCTGTAGGGTAGCTCATTACACCTTTCCAAACAGGATACCTAGCCTCCACCCTCACCACTTGTGCGCATAGCAAGCCTCATTGTGGTGTTCATCTGGTGGCTTTCAAGAAAGAGTTCTTGCATCATAGACGAACGGTGGTGTGGATC
Source organism: Gastrolobium villosum (assembly GCA_032173675.1). Taxonomy (NCBI): domain Eukaryota; kingdom Viridiplantae; phylum Streptophyta; class Magnoliopsida; order Fabales; family Fabaceae; genus Gastrolobium; species Gastrolobium villosum. The sequence continues at coordinate 11,129 of JAVKPL010015974.1, forward strand.
ACCATTAGAGGGTTTGAACCCTTCAAGCCTGACATCTCATCTCCCTGACTGATCAGGCCAAAACAAGGTAACATCATGCTGTCTTAAAGCATGAATCTATGAGTGCATGTATGTTCCGCAGTAAAATTTTTGTTTTACACCTTACATGCATCGGCCTTCAAAGGACAGTTTACTTTCAAGTGGTATCAGAGCCCGGTTGCTTTACCATCGACGGGTGATGGTACCTTGTTTGTGAAAAGAGTCTTTCACAGTCAAAAATCTTTAAAGGGTTAAAGTTTAAATTCTGCATGTGGATTTTGAATCACAAATCCTTTAAAGTGTTAAAGTTTTTGTTTTTATGAACATAAAAATTTGATTCTGTGTTCATAAAACATTATGCATCATGGTTTAGTTTCTTTTCTTTATGAAAGTTCTAAAAGGAACACCCTTTTTGAAAGGGTAGATTCGGCCATGGAGGGTACTAAGAGTACCTTGAATGATTTCTTATTTTTCTCCATGAATTGTGTCATGTTTATATGCATGAAATTTTGTGACAAATTTATCATATAGTTACCTATATGATTCGGCCATGTAGGGATATATGGCTACATGCATGGTTTAATTTTGTTTTCTTTGAGAAAGAATTAACAAAATTTGAATTGAAATTGTTTTTAAATTCGGCCAATGAGAAATTTAAGATTATGAATCTTGATGTTATTTTGATGTTTAAATGTTAAATGTCAAAATACATGTGAAAATGTTATGTGATAATATAATGTTTGTGTTTGCAAGTTTTGAACTTTTCAGGTACAAACAGGAAGGGGATGGTCATGGTGCCCGGATTTGAATTTTTTTGAATTTTAAATTTATGTGTAATCGCGCATTTTAATTTACAAGTATATTTGTAATTTAAATTTTGTAATTTTGTTCCTCCAAAGTGTTATGGAGTTTCTTTAATTATTTGTAATTAGAGAAATAGGCTAGTGGCGTATAGACGACAAGCGGCCGTTGCTTAAAGAAGCAAAAAGGACAAAAGCGCGAGCACCATGGCTATCTCAATATAAACTGTTTATATGTATGTGTGATTAGAACGTCTAGTATGCATAAATTGGGCAAATCGCGTTTGTATGGTTATTATGTTTGTCCAATAACGACTAGTGTATACCGATAGATGTTTGACATAGGTAACGACTAGCATGATAACTTACAATATGCGTTTGATGAGACCTAATTAACCCCAAGATAAAAGGAACCCTTAAAAGGAATAAATAATTAAGCATATGATTATCTCCCACCACCAATGCTACTCAAAACTCTTCTACGTAGTGGTGCTCCACAACTCAGTTGGGACCCACTATTTCGTTGGGCTAGAGTAGTGTTTGAAGTGTAAGACACTTAGGGTGCTGGTTTAATGCTTAACTAAGACATAAGTTGCAGGCACAGCCGGACTTATGTGCTTAGGGTAATGGTGCTAGGTTGGTTGCATGAGATGCACCACTAAGTGACAAAGAGTTGTCAACCTAAAGTTAAGAGAGGGTATGAGATACTGTTGATAAAGATCAACCATTTATTTAAATTAATCTTGCGGTCTCAGACGGAGGTTAAAATAAATAATCGCACTCTTAAACCCACTAAGGTAAAACCTAAAGTAGATTAACCCTAAGTCAAAAGGAAGGGTCATTGACTTAGATAAAATAGTGGGAGAGGCAAATTATTTCAAGTCTTTAATAATTTGCTTTTAACTACATAATCGTATATTAACTAAAACTATCTTTACATCCTTTTCAGCTTATAGTATGACTAATCCACTGTCACTGCGTTCAATACTCGATACGAATAAACTGACCGGTTCGAATTTTAAGTTCTAAGGGCCGAAAAGATTTCCTACGTTTTAGATGCTGTAATACCCGTAGCTCCACGGGAAGGGGAAGAAGGGTTTGCGGAATTTGATTTCGTAACCCATCAACAGCACTTGGATGACAATGTGATGGCAGTATGCATCATGTTGGCATCCATGTCGCCTGAACTGCAAAAGCAGCATGAGCATATGGATGCTCCCTCTATTATCGTACATCTCAAGGAGTTGTATGATATTAAAGGCAGGCATGAGAGGTATGAGGCCTCAAGAGAACTGTTCTCTTGTAGGATGACTGAGAGCATGTCTGTTGCCAGCCA
>JAVKPL010015975.1:0-13221 GCA_032173675.1 Gastrolobium villosum
CCTATCGGTACACTCACACCTCAGTATTTTAACACTAAAAATCACTATTCATCAATTTTTCCCAAATTTGCCTATTTACTCAATTTTCCGCCCTGATTCCATTTCCAGCATTACTTTTGTCATATGAAATCTCTAACTCAGTATTTATGCCTCAGAACACACGGTTGGCAAATTACCATTTTGCCCTTTTTGCCCATTTTGGCCATAATCCTTGGATTTTCACTAATCCACCAACTTTCATTTCACAATATAATATAAAAATTCACATTTAAATATATGAGGTGTTATATTCACCCCACCTTTTAGAAATTTTGTCCGCAAAATTAAATCATACCTGCTCGCTAACTCAGGATACAGCCGGAGAATCTCGTCCTCCCGCTCCCAAGTAGCCTCCTCAGGTGTGCGGCCTTCCCACTGAATCTTCAGCATGGGAATCACTTTACTTCTCAATCGCTTTTCACTGCGATCCAAAACTGCAATAGGACCAATGGGAGTCTTCAAGTTCTCCCTGATTTCAATATTATCCGGCATCACCACATGTGATTCATCCGGAACATAACGTCGCAACTGCGACACATGAAAAACATCATGTAAATTAGATAACTGCGGGGGTAAGGCAAGCTGATAGGCCACCAGTCCTACTCTTTTCATAATCTGATATGGCCCAATGAATCGTGGACTCAGCTTCCTCACACCCAACGCACGGCCAACACCTGTGACCGGCGACAAACGTACAAAAACATGGTCACCTTCCTCGAATTCCAGAGGTCTATGCTTATTGTCATAGTAACTTTTCTGCCGATTCTGTGCCTGTTTCAACTTTTCTCTGATCATTTCAATTTGCACTGTCGTTTCCTGCACAAAATCCGGACCAAATCTCTCTTTATCGCCTACCTCAGTCCAACAAGTGGGCGTACGACACCTCCTGCCATATAAAACCTCGTATGGTGCCATACCCAGACTGGAATGAAAACTGTTATTATAAGAAAACTCCACCAGTGGTAAGTACCTATCTCAGGCATTACCCTGTTCCAGTGTGCAAGCTCTCAGCATATCTTCAAGTGTCTGTATGGTCCTCTCAGTCTGACCATCAGTCTGCGGGTGATAAGCAGTGCTCAGCCGGAGCTGAGTGCCAAAAGCCTGCTGCAAAGCTCCCCAAAATCGGGAAGTAAACTTCGGGTCCCGATCACTAACAATGCTAATCGGTATCCCATGGAGTCTAACAATCTCCTTCACATACAATGTAGCCAACTTCTCTGTGGTGTAATCCCCTCGTACTGGTAGAAAATGTGCAGACTTCGTAAGTCGGTCCACAATAACCCAAATTGAATCATAACCAGCTTGAGTTCGCGGCAATCCCACAACAAAATCCATAGAAATACTTTCCCATTTCCATTCAGGTATATCCAGCGGCTGAAGTAATCCAGCAGGTTTCTGATGCTCTATTTTCACTTTCTGGCACACCAAGCACTTAGATACGTACTCGGCAACATCCCTTTTCATCCCAGGCCACCAGAACTTCACTTTCAAATCTTGATACATTTTTGTGGCACCTGGGTGGATAGCATATTGACCCTTATGGGCCTCAGTCATAACTTCCTCTGCAAGTTCCTTGGGCACAACAATCCTGCCCTGATATAATAACAATCCCTGTTCATTAACAGATATGCCACTCTGGCCTTTCAAATACTTTATACTTTCATTGCGAATCTGAGTCTCTTTAATCTTCTCATGCAGCTCGTTTTCAATCCGAGTCAACTCCATATCACACATTCTTCCTGCAAAGAAATCCGTTATTTTCATATCACGGAATTGCTCAATCACTTCATTGTCCCACATCATCATATGAGATAAGTTAACAGACTTCCTACTCAATGCATCGGCCACAACATTAGCCTTTCCCGGGTGGTATTTCAGCTCAAAGTCATAATCTTTTAAAAATTCAACCCATCTACGCTGTCTCATATTCAGCTCCTTCTGATCAAATAAATATTTCAAGCTTTTATGGTCGCTGAACACAGCAAATTTCATCCCATACAGAAAATGCCTCCAAATTTTTAAGGCAAACACAATAGCAGCCAATTCTAAGTCATGCGTCGGATAATTTTCTTCATGCGGCCTTAACTGCCTAGACGCATATGCAATCACTTTTCCTTCCTGCATCAACATGCTCCCTAAACCTTTCTTAGAAGCGTCACAATATAATACAAACTCACCCTCCGGATCAGGTAGAGTCAACACCGGAGCAGTAGTCAATTTCTCTTTAAGTAGCAGAAAACAGTCCTCACATTCCTGGGTCCACACAAAAGGAGTATCCTTTCGTGTCAATCGAGTCAACGGTAGAACCATTGCAGAAAATCCCTGAATAAATCGGCGATAATAGCCAGCAAGCCCCAGAAAACTTCTAATTTCAGTCACAGTCTTGGGTCGTTCCCAGTCACTCACCGCTTCAATCTTGCTTGGATCCACTGCAACACCGCTTGCAGAAATAACATGACCCAAAAATTGCACCTCAGACAACCAGAATTCACACTTAGACGGTTTAGCATACAACTTCATGTCTTTCAATACCTGCAACACTGTCCTCAAATGGTCGACGTGCTCCTCCTTACTCTTAGAGTAGATCAAAATGTCATCAATAAAAACAATTACAAACTGGTCCAAAAACGGTTTGAAAATGCGGTTCATATAGTCCATGAACACCGCCGGGGCATTAGTAAGCCCGAAAGGAATCACTTGATATTCAAAATGTCCATATCTGGATCGGAAAGCTGTTTTAGGTACATCCTCCGGTTTAATCCGAATCTGGTGATATCCGGACCGGAGATCAATCTTTGAAAAGACACAGGCATCCCTCAACTGATCTAACAAATCATCAATACGCGGTAATGGGTACCGGTTCTTAATAGTCACTTTATTCAGCTGTCGGTAGTCAGTGCACAATCTCATGCTACCATCCTTTTTCTTTACAAATATCACCGGTGCTCCCCACGGAGACACACTCGGCCTAATAAAATTCTTCGCAGATAATTCTTCAATGTGTTTCTTCAACTCAGCCAACTCAAGTGGCGACATCCGGTATGGAGCCAAAGAGATCGGCCCCACACCAGGCAATAAATCAATCGAGAATTCAATCTCTCTCTCAGGTGGGAATTCCGGTATCTCATCCGGAAATACATCTTCAAACTCATTAACAACTGGTATAGCAGAAATCTCCTCCTTTTTATCACCTACCAATCCACCCAACAAAACATAACCCAGATCTCCAGCCTTCAAGGCTTTCACAGTCTGACTGACAGATAGATACAAAGACGGACAAACAGACGGCCTCTCGTGAGATAACAACAACCTCTTCCCGCAGCAATCAATCATTGCGCAGTTCCGAGACAACCAATCCATCCCCAAGATTAAATTGACAGAGGCCAGGGGTAAGATAATTAAATCAATGGTATAACCCCTGCCTAAATAAGTAAACTTCACATCTTCACAGATCCAAGACGACTCACTAACCTCTCCTGTAGCAGTAGTAATACGCATCGGAGGAACCATCCGTGTTACCTTTAAGTCCAACGCCTTAGCCACATAGTCCGCCACAAATGAATGTGTCGCTCCCGAATCAAACAACACAGATAAATCAACATTAGAGAGAAAAATTATACCTTTAACCAAATTCGGAGCCTTTTCAGTATGTTGAGCATTTGTAGTATAGACTCGTCCCACAGTAGGAACAACCGTAATAGGAGTAGCAGCAGTAGTAATAGCTGGCGGCAAGGCCTGCAGATTCGCAGCCTGCCCCGAAGAAGACGGACACTCTCTAGCAAAGTGGCCATTCCGACCACACTTAAAATAAGACAATGGACCAGCACCACACACACCTTTGTGGTATTTCCCACACTTCCCACATCGTGGGGTAAAATATCTGTCCGAAGCACCACCACCACCAGTGTTTCCACCCCTCTTGAACTGACCAGGAGGCTGCCTCACATGCAATCCCCTACCTCTATTATTATTATTGAAACCTCCTCTATTAATGTTTCCAGAAGGACCAGGTGTCCTCTTAACTTCTTGCTCTTTTACCTTATCCGATTTTGGATACCTCCCATAGACAGTCTCGACCCTTTTGCACTGGGTCACCAAATCAGCAAAGTTTCTCACTGCGGTATTTGACATCCTCTTAGCAATCTTCTCACTCAGCCCTCTTTGAAATTTAGCTGACAAGAATTCCGGAGTAGGTAGAGTACCTCCATAATTAGCAAACTTCACAAGCTCATTGAATTTTGCCACATAGGCATCCACAGTCATAACTCCCTGTACCAGATTATCGAACTCACCTTGCTTTGCCTCCCGAACATCACGGGGAAAATATTCTTCATGAAATAATCCTTCAAACATAGTCCAAGTAAGGACCTCACCCTGAATAACAAATGGGCGAGACGCATTGTCCCACCACTCCTGGGCATCACCCTCCAGCATATAAACAGAATATAACAACTTCTGCGGATCTTGGCATCTCATAACCTGAAAAATCTTGTCCATGCCCCTCAACCAAGCAGTGACCTCCTTTGGGTCCCTTGACCCCAGAAATGCGGGTGGCTTATGTTTCCTAAAGGATATGAGCCTACGCTCATCATCAGCATTATCAAGCACCTGCCCAGCGGCCCCAGTAGATTGGGCAACAGATGATGGATCCGGAATATAACTAGGATCAGTGGTAGTATGATGACTAGCCTCACCAGTGTGGTGACTAGCCCCACTCTCCCCCTGTTGAGGAGTAACAGATGGCGTCGGTGTAGGAGTCACCGTAGCCGTATGCGGAGGTGTATCTTCCCTCCTAGGACGACCTCTATCCGCCCTCAACTCAGCCATAAAGGCTTGCATCATATCCTGATTTGCTTTCATCAGGTTCTCAGTCATATTTCTGTTTGCAGCCGTTTCCGCCTGCAGAGCATTCAGTGCTGCAGTGACCGGATCCGGTGGCAAAGGACCTGCACCACGTGCCCCACGGCGACCTCGTGCCCTACTCATGATATCTGTACATGTAACACAAAGGAATGAGTTGATCAGACCCACACTGAGGAATCACATATACATTAATCATAAATAGTTCACAGATAGCTATGACACACAAGATACAACATACACAAACAATCAGAGTTCCCTAAACAAAACGGCTCTGATACCATAAAATGTAACAGCCCGTTGTACACCGGTATTGTTAACATTGATTATGATATTAAGCGCAGTTACAATCACAGTGATTAGATTAATTAAATTACGGGCAAATTTTTCTTTTAACATATTCCTTTTCTTTTACGTAAACACTTTTTCCGTAATCAATTAAAGCAACACTATAATTGTAAAAGCAGTTTGCGGAAGCATACATTCTTGCTAACATCACTAATCATTCTTTTTATTCAATTCATTTAACTCACCATCTTACTCTCATCTTTTACCAAGTTGTAGTCCTTTACGTTGTCTACGCGTGGTTTCAAACCACGTATCATTTGGAGTTCTACCCATCAAGTTATACCCCTTTCTTTTAGTCTAGAAAAAACTGAATTTTCGAAAATAACACTGTGGTAATCGATTACCAGTGGGTGGTAATCGATTACCACCTGTCAAAAATGAGGCAGTAGCCAATTTTCTGAATCCTCTGTTCTGGTAATCGATTACCAACTCTTGGTAATCGATTACCACACATGGTAATCGATTACCAAAGGCCAGTAATCGATTACCAGTGCAGACAGTAGCTAATTTTTCGTCCCCTGTTGCATGGTAATCGATTACCATGCTTGGGTAATCGATTACTATGCAGCAAAATGACAGATTACAGCTGTTTTGAGCCCCAAAAAGGGGGTGTAATCCATCCCTAACCCCTTGGTACTCCACATAACACATAATCATGTCCTAATGTAGGCTCTAGGCCCTTCCATCATGCATTTTCCTTAAGTTTAACATCATTTACATCATCCTCAAAATAATGGCCATTTACATGCAAATATGGACCATTTTTACAACATTATACATCAAGACTTCAAGGCTATGAATGTGGCAATGGACAAGTCCCATGCTCACTCAAAATATACAGTTATCCAAGCCATGAATAATAAAACATATCAAGACTTAGCATATGACCATGAACACTAACAAGAGCATGGAAATGACATCATGCAATATGTTCATGACCTAAGTCTCAAAATACTAATGGTATGCTATGTGCACTCCATAACTCCTCCAAAAAGCCATGCAATCCAATGCACCGCATGCCCATCCAACGCCCACTATACGGGCTTCTTGCCCGAAGCTCCTCCCGGCTCATAGTGACCTGAAATGTGGTCCCCCAAACACGGGGTGAGATATACGGATATATCTCAGTAAACCAATGGAGCTAGAGGCTCTCTCCACTCCATGGCTCACTAAAATGTATCAAAATGACATAATATGATATGCAAGTAAAACAATATCACCATCCACCTGGAGACACCCAAGAACATCCACTCATGGATTCATGTTCAAGGACTCCATCATATAACTCCCGAGACAATCCTAGAGCTTCTCCCATGGTTGAGAAAACTCCATGGCCAACCCAACCGGAACTCCTCAGAGACCTATCCGGCGGATGTCCCACGTTTGGCTCATCCTGGTGTCGCTCCCATGAGTCGACCCCATGGCATTCCAACTGGTATTTCGCCATCGAAATGTTCCAGCGGATGTCCAAACCCAACACACGTCAACTGGCCAGTGACCAAACAATTTTCACAAAACACAAGCAATATGCATACAAGCACAAAACACATCATGTCATCACTACAAAATCCAACCACAACCTTCCTCTAGGTGTGGTGGAGCTCACTAGGGATTAAACCCAAGTTCCAAGAGTTTACCTTATCACTTAGCAACACCGTTCCAAACGTATGCTCCAAATCAACTTTTCTCAAATCCAACCGTGTGAGGCACCCTACAACAATCATCAAATCCCAATTACACAAAAACTCATTTTTCATCAAAATTCCTCAAAATTCTCTAAGTTAAAAACCTAGATTTTTCACCAAAATTTAACATAGCATTTCTAGCTTACAAACATGATTCTAAGGCCTTTTCATCTAATAGCATTTTTGCATTTGGGCTCTCTATCATCACACATCTAAAATCAAAGCTTTGAACACATATTCATAGATCTAAGAAATCAACTATCAAAAGACCACAAATATACTTACAATGGGTAGTATGATCACCACCAAGGCTTCACTAAACCATTTGAAACTCAAAACTCCAAGAAATCACAAAAACCTCCAATGGGTCGGATCTGTTCTTGCTCAAAACGCGGCCAAAGAGGTGGATTCAAGGCTTCTAGGTGCTACCAATGGCTTTGGAAGGTTGTTTACGATAGATTTCAACACCAAAATCAAGCGATTCGGTGGAGAAATGAAGAAATGGAAGAAATGGAGAGAAAATGGCTTCTAGGCTCTTTTTGCAGGGAAGGACGCGAGGAAGAGAAGGAAAAGAGGAGGAAAGAAGAAGAAAAAGAGGGTGGGGCCAAGTGACTTCGGTCACACGGGTCCCACACGCGATCTAACTTTTCCTCCGATAAAAATTCCGATCATAAATTCTTAATCTACGTATTTTTCCAGTCCATGACATATTTTTATTTCTCCAAAATATTGATAAAATTTTCACACCTATTGGTACACTCACACCTCAGTATTTTAACACTAAAAATCACTATTCATCAATTTTTCCCAAATTTGCCTATTTACTCAATTTTTCGTCCTGATTCCATTTCCAGTGTTACTTTTGTCATATGAAATCTCTAACTCAGTATTTATGCCTCAGAACACACGGTTGGCAAATTACCATTTTGCCCTTTTTGCCCATTTTGGCCATAATCCTTGGATTTTCACTAATCCACCAACTTTCATTTCACAATATAATATAAAAATTCACATTTAAATATATGAGGTGTTATAGGCAGGGCCCCATATATCTGAGTGAATTACTTGAAATGGAAGAGTACTTTTATTGATGCTTGGGAAAAAAGGGATACGATGGCTTTTAGCCATTTCACACACATTACATGAGAAATCAGAAATAGTTACGGTAGAAAATAAACTGGGGAACAATTTTTTTAAATAGCTAAAGGAAGGGTGTCCTAATATTCTATGCCAAAGCCAAATGGTTGTGTGGGCTTTATCAGCAGTCAAGGTAGAACAAGCACGAGCAGGAGAGTGATCATTCGTCCAATGCAAGTCCAGAAAATATAAGCTTCCTCTTTTAACACCACAGCCAATTGTCTTCTTGGTGGAGATGTCCTGGAATATGCAGTGAGTAGGCCAAAATATGACAGAGCAATGCAAAGAATAGGTTAGATGGAAAACAGAAAGAAAATTGAACTCCAAAGAGGGCACAACTAAGACTGAATCAAGATGTAAATATGGAGAGAGAGAGAGAGAGAGAAAGAGACCCATGGCCAGTGACAGGGGATTGCCCTCCATTTGCCGTGGAAATAAAGGGTTGAGGTGAGGGACAAAAATTTTCTAACATAGAGGAGTCTCGGATCATATAATCTGAAGCTCCGGTATCAATTATCCACACATTATTCTTAGACAACACAGAGAAAGCAAGGGAGTTACCAATTTAGCCCTGGTGAGCAATGTTCGCTGCTGGAGGAGTGACCAGAGGTGTTGGGGTGGCAGAAGCAGAGGAGACAGCTGTGGTGGGTTTCCTCCGAGGCTGTTTGGTGGGATCCCACCAATATGGATAGCCGATTAATTCGAAGTAATGTTGCTTGGAATGACCAGTCATACCACAATGAGAACAAACCAGATTACCTGATTTTCCAGATGAGGAGGAATGACGCAGGGGAGGAGGTCGTGGAGTAGGACGAGTCAGCAAGGCTGTGGATTTTGAGGAGGGCCGAGAAGAATCCATGGATTGACGTTGAGTGATTTCCCGTCTAACAAATGCATAGGAACCCTCAAGATCAAGTTTGGGTTCCTTGCGTAAGATTTCCCCACGGAGATGATCCAAATCAGAGTCCAAACCACTTAAGAAAATATGGACTCACAGACGGGCCAATGCAGAGTTCAGTTGAACGACTCCATCAACGGTGGTGGCTTGGGACATGGTACGTTGATCGCTTATGAGAACGACTCACAGATCGCTTATGTTGATCCAACGGTTATATTTATTTTTATCTTTGTATGGTTATGATTCCCCAAATTTAAAGTGAAAGCATTAAATATGGGAAATCATAACCATACAAAAGTGGAAATAAATATAAAATATTAAATTTGAGAAATTATGACCATACAAAGATGGAAATACATATAACCGTTGGATCAACATAAGCGATCTAAAGGTAAGATTGATTGGTAGTAAAAAATCTTGGTTGTTACAATATCCTTCCCCTTTTTGTTCCAACGGTTATATTTATTTTCAACAGTTATGTGCAAGTGCAAACACAAATTTCTTGGAAAAATAAAAGAGTAAAATATCTTTTGGATCCTCAACAAAAATTATGGGCACAATTTAATTCCATAAAAATAAAGTTAACTTCCAATCCCTCTGAATTCCAAAATAGGCTCAGTTGGTCGAAATCGTGATATATCTATATTTAAAGAATATCCATAATTTGAATCTTAAAAGGATCACACTTTGAGTTTTTTTTAAGGGATTAAATTGGACTCTATAAAATTTGTTGAGTATCCAAAATTTTCAAATGGACCACTTATTTATATTTTTTTTTTTTGGCTTGATGTTTGTCATCTTAAATAACATAAGTTATGTCATTTTTTTTATACCTTTAAGTTATGTCATTTAAAGAGATGGCACAGGGTTTCACAAGGATTAAATACAGCATATTTGTTGATGTATTTAATAGGAGCTGATTGCGTTTTTATTTAATAGGAGTTGATTGCGTTTTGTATTTAATAGGACGCAATCAGCTCCTATTAAATACAAATCACAATCAACTCCTATTACATTAAATTCAAAATTCAAATAACCTCCAATACCGTGTTTGTTTCATTCAATCAATGCTTTCACGCTCATTTGAGATATTTAATTGATTAAATATAAGTTTTAATCGATTAAATCAATTAAGATGGATATTTAATCGATTAAGAGGGAGATTTAATCGATTAAATCTTCAAGTCAACTATTTTTTTTTCAGTTTTGACCATTTGATCGATTAAATCTTCAAGTTAAACGATTAAAGAAATGGTAGATTGGTAGATAACTTTAAATAAGGGATAAAATGATTATTAATTAATTAATGAAGGATAAAAGGGTCAAAAAGCCAATTTATAAACCTTGTCAACCTAAATAGTGAAACAAAATGATAAAAATAAATAGAAAACAAAATCAAAGAAACAAACACATAATAAATCATAATTATCTCATAAATGACATGTGAGTGAGAACACAATTCAATATAGAAAGAAAAAGAAACAAAACGGTGACACACTATGGAAGAGAGTGATGCAGCAAATGAATCCTCCCCAAGGAGCTGAATAGTTTTTTTTTTAAGTTAACTTGACATCTAATTATGGCAAATTGGTTTTCTCAGGTATTTTCACATCAATTTTGACATTTTTATTTTGTAAATTAAGTTTTGACTCTTTAAATTGGTTATAAAACTAATTCAGAGCACGGGGTGTATTACAAATAATGGATAAGATATTATTATTATCAAATAATTTTATTATCAACATTACTATCATATTTTAATTGTTAATTTTCGTTTATCAACTATTATTATTTTCAAAAAATTAAATTCATTAATTATGTATTAATTCACAATAAATGATAATCATTAATTGATGAAAATTAACGATTACGATACGATAATAACTTTGATATTGGGCCCAAAATAATATCGTATTGGGCTTACTCATCTGCAAGCCCAAAAATAATGTATAAATATTCGATCAAACCTGTTGATTTTCACTTGTGCTGGATAGACAAATACACTTTGATTTGAAAGTCATGGTCTCTTTCGTTTATTTTCCAAGTAATTTCCATTCAAAGGTTGGGAACACATCCACTACCGACTGCCTTAAACTTCCTCTCACCCTCTACTTCGGTCAACTTGTTTACTTCTCACTCCTTTCTGCTTTTCCTATTCATTTCAACCATTATTCTTCCATCTTTGCTTCTCTTGCCTCCTCTCCTGATCACAGTCATCATCGTTCTCATAGGAAAAATTCTCTCTCTTTCTCTCTATGTCTCTCCCTCTATTGCCAAGTTTTTTACTCTTTGTTTCCTGGCTTTCCATTCATGGGGTGCTGATATTGCACTTTTTGCTTCATGGGTTTTCAAAAAACTGGTTGTTTCAACTCCTTCTCAGTCTCATGACTTCTCTGTGCCAGTTATCCAACCTCTTTCCAAAAATCATCACAAAAAGGATTCTGTTGTGTCTTCAAATTTGGATACTGGTGCACTTGGATCATCAAACACTGCTTTTGATGTGCATGATAAGAGCACAGGCAGTTTGGATGTGCATAGAGATGGCAGAGGGTTTAATAGTAATTCTGACACCACAGAATCAGGTTCAGGTTCTAGTTATCTTTCTTGTTCTTCAGAGATTTGTTCTATCAGGGAAAATGAACATAAAAGTGAAACTCCAAGCCCAAAACATGTCAAGCATGTGACCTTTCTTGATCCTGAGTCAAGTTACATGGAAGATACAGATAATAAGGAGTTTGGTGATTCTCAAGTGGGAAGTTTCCCTGCGAAGCCACAAGCTGTGAGACCTGGGAAGAAAGGTTCTTGTTATCTGTGCCTTAAAGGGAATCGTCTCACTGAGAAGGAGGTTTGCATTGTTTGCGGTGCAAAGTATTGCCGCAGTTGTGTCATAAGGGCAATGGGGTCAATGCCACAAGGAAGAAAATGTGTTACTTGCATTGGATACAGAATTGATGAGAACAAGCGGTCAAAGCTTGGGAAATCTTCTCGGATGCTGAAGAAGGTGTTGTTTGAGTTCTCGGTGGCTCAAATCATGCAAAATGAGAGGTCTTGTGAAGCAAATCAAATACCACCAGAGCTTGTTCATGTGAACTTAGAAACTCTTAATATGAAACAACACAAGCAAACATTTTTCCCATTATTTTGTTGGAAGGTTTAAATATCATTATTACCAAATAATATTATTATTAATGTTATTATCATAACTTAACAATTGATTTTCATCAATTAACGGTTATTATTTATTGTGATTTAATAATTAATTAATGAATTTGATTTGTGGAAATTATAATCATTAATATGCGAAAATTAACGGTTAATATATGATAATAATATTGATAGTAACATTATTTCGTAATAATAATATCTAATCCCTTAATTCTAATACGTTGCGTTCTCTGAATTAGTTCTAAAGTCAGATTAAAGAGTCAAAACTTGTGTGAAAATACCGAGAAAACCAATTTGCCATAATTAGAGCTCACGCTAACTTCAAAAAAAAAACTATTCAGCTCCTTGTGAAAATACGCGAGAAAATCATTGTGTTTTTAAAATTTTAATTTATTTCAAAGTTATAGTAGTCTTTATATTTATAATTTTTTAAGATTTCAATACCAAAATGACGTCATTTTGCTAATAAATGCAAATAACTTATCTGCAATAACTGTAGAAACATTTTTCCCATTATTTTTTTGGAAGGGTTTAAATATCATTATTACCAAATAATATTATTGTTAATGTTATTATCATATCTTAATAGTTGATTTTCCTCAATTAACGGTTATTATTTACTGTGAATTAATAATTAATTAATGAATTTGATTTGTGGAAATAATAAACATTGATATGCGAAATTTAACGGTTAAGATATGATAATAATATTAATAGTAACATTATTTGGTAATAATAATAATATCTTATCCCTTATTTCTAATACACCTCGTACTCTGAGTTAGTTCTATATTCTGATTAAAGAGTCAAAACTTGTGTGAAAATATCCGAGAAAACCAATTTGCCATAATTAGAGCTCATGTTAACTTAAAAAAAAAACTATTCAGCTGCTTGTGAAAATATCCGAGAAAATCATGGAGTTTTTATAATTTTGATTTATTTCAGAGTTATAGTAGTATTTATATTTTTAAATTTTTAAGATTTTAATACCAAAACGACATCATTTTTTTGAATAAATGCAAATAACTTATCTACAATAACTGCAGAAACATTTTTTCCAATATTTTTTTGGAAGGGTTTAAATATCAT
>JAVKPL010015976.1:0-13331 GCA_032173675.1 Gastrolobium villosum
CGTTTTCGATTGAATTTATTTTCCGTCAAAAATCTTCGACGGAATCCATTTTCCGTCAAAAATATTTTACGGAATCCATTTTCCATCGAAAAACTTCACAAAATAATTTTTTTGCATTTTTATTCATCCGTTTTCGACGGAATTTGTTTTCTTTCGAAAAACTTCACAAAATCAATTTCTTTTGCATTTATTTTATTCATCCATTTTCGATGGAATTCATTTTCCGTCAAAAATCTTCGACAGAATCCATTTTCCGTCGAAAAACTTCACAAAATCAATGTCTTTTGCATTTATTTTATTCATCCAATTTCGACGGAATTCATTTTCTGTCAAAAATCTTCTACGGAATCCATTTTTCGTCGAAAAACTTCACAAAATCAGTTTCTTTTGCATTTATTTTATTCATCCATTTTCAACGGAATTCATTTTCCATCAAAAATCTTCGTCAGGATGCATTTTCCGTCGAAAACTTTACATTTATTTTATTCATCCATTTTCGACGGAATCCATTTTCCTTCAAAAAACTTTACAAAATCAAATTATTTTCCAATTTATTTTATTCATCCGTTTTCGACGAAATTCATTTTCCCTCAAAAATCTTCGACAGATTTCCTTTTAAAAACTTCACAAAATCAATTTCTTTTCCCCTTATTTTATTCATCCGTTTTCAACGGAATCCATTTTCCTTCGAAAAACAACACAAAATCAATTTCTTTTGCATTTATTTTATTCATCCATTTCCGACGGAATCCATTTTCCGTCAAAAAACTTGACAATATGAATTTCTTTTCCATTTATCTTATTCATCCGTTTTTGACGGAATTCATTTTCCGTCGAAAAACTTCACAAAATCAATTTCTTTTGCATTTATTTTATTATTCCATTTTCGACGAAATTCGTTTATTTTCGAAAAACTTCACAAAATAAATTTCTTTTGCATTAATTTTATTCATCCATTTTCGACGGAATTCATTTTCCGTCAAAAATATTCGACGGATTTCCATTTTCTATCTAAAAACTTCACAAAATCAATTTCTTTTGCATTTATTTTATTCATCCGTTTTCGATGGAATTCATTTTCCGTCAAAAATCTTCGACGCAATCCATTTTCTGTCAAAAATATTCGATGAAATCCATTTTCCGTCAAAATTCTTCGACGGAATCCATTTTCCGTCGAAAATCTTCACAAAATCAATTTCTTTTGCATTTATTTTATTCATCCGTTTTCGACGGAATACATTTTTTATAACACTTCATAATTCTAAAATAAGTAATTAAAGTGTTAAGTGAGAAATTAAGTGAAGGATTAGTGAAAATCCCAAAGAATAGGCCAAAATACAAAGAAAGGGCAAAACGGTAATTAGCCAACACGCAACCCTAGGAAGGTAAAAAATTGAGCAGGAGGTCTCAGATGATAAAAATAAGCCAGGAAATGGATTCAGAACGAAAAATTGAGTGGATAGGCAAGTTTCAGAAAAATCAGTGAATAGTGTTTTTCGCGGGTAAAAATACTGCAGTCAGATTGCACCGTAAAACGTGCCAGTGGACTTTTGAGCTCTAGGTTTCAAATATTGATTTTAAATGGTCCATAGAAATAGGAAATATGATTTCTGATAATATTTGAGGGATTTAAGTCAATTTGTGGAAGTTTGTCAACGGAGCGCGCTTTACCTTAAAGCAGTGTTTTTCCGAACAACCGGAAAGCTCCAAATTTTTATCTGAGTGAGTAAAATTAAAGGATTTTGTTAAGATGAAAAATTATAATTTCTCATTAGGTTTTTAAATAGTGAATTTTAGTGATGACCGGAGGGAAATTCGGGTGAGTTTTAAATCACGTGGGATCCGGTACCCACTTAAAGTCAAATAAACAATTCTTAAACACTATTCCTCTCATTTCTTTCCCGTATTCTTCCTTCCCAACAGCCCCTCCCCCTTCCATTTTCGTTTTTTTTTTTTTCTTTGATTGATTTCTTCATAACTTCATCAATTCTTAACCGAATCGGACGATTCTTGTCTTGAAATTCGATGGAAATCATCATCCGAACACAACCCACCGATTAGTTTCCCTCAAAACCCTCTCTATTGTGAGAAAAAAGGCATATACAGCCACGAAATTTTTGGGAATTTTGTGATTTTGGGGTTGATTTCTTGAGCCATTGCTTGTGGAGTTCTAGGAGGAGTCTTGTGACGTAATTGTGGGTAAGTTTCAACACCTCTCATGGATTGATTTGAAGATTTATTTTCGAAATTGTTTATGCACCCTAAAGAGGGCTTGTTTGATTTGTGATGTTAGAGAGCTCAAATGGAAAATGTCTATTAGATGATAATGTCTTAGAATGATGTATTAATGCTAGAAATGCAATGAAAATTTTAAGCGAAAAAAATGGATTTTTAACTTAGAAAAAAATTGATGCATGAAATGGAATTTTTGAGTTTTGTGTTAATGTGTGGTATAGTGAATTGTAGTGTGATTATATGATGTTAGGAAGTGATTATGTGAGTTGTGGGCCATAGGAATTGAGTGGAAATCCTTGGTTTGGACTAACCAAGATTAGGCCATTTATGTACAATTGAGCAAATGGATGTTTTAGAACACTTTGGTGTTGTTGTGTGGTGGAAAAAGTCATTAGATGGGTTGTGTGGTGATTGGCATGTGGAAGAATCAATGTAAAAATGATAAGTGTTGAAAGTGGCAAAATGTGCCTAAAGTGTAATAATTCGCAAAACGTTGCGAAAAAGTCGTAAAACCGTAAAACGGCGATTGAACTAGCCTTTGGGTAACCTAAGTAAGTGAAATAAAATGAGAAAGAAAATTTAGAAAAATAAAACCTAAAATAACCCTATGATGGCCGAACCTTAGAGGGAGAGAAGAGGAATTTGACGTTTTTGCGTTTTGACGTATTGTGACTGAAACTGACGGCTGTGCATGGTTGTACAGGTTGCCGTACGTGGACATAGACTTGGAATAGTGAAACAGTGGATTGCCCTTGGTCCTGGATCAAGTGGATAGAGGCGTTCCCGGAGAATCAAGCTGTAAGTGGAGTTCTGCGGAGCTAAGTGAAAGGAAAAAGAAAGGTAACCTCTTGGTACTGGGGCTTGTTCCCCTTTTGTGTTCCACCTTGCTAGTTGATGGCAATGGTAGGAAGTGTGTATGAGTAGTGTAGAACAGCATGAGCATGCATGTGCATTATCACAGTGGGTACTTATGTACCAAATCTCTGGCCAGTAGATATTTTTAGCCTTCGGGCAAGTGTTTCCGGACTGCCACTGGATAGGTCTCCGAGAGGGAGTTCCAGTTGACCCAGGGTCGTGGTGTGTTATCCGGATAGGAGCACACTAGGTTTGTCTCGGGTGTATATGGTTGGAAGGGGTACCTTGGTGGGTTGTTCTCTGAACACGCCAGGGGTAGTACCCATAGGCGTATAGCCGAGGACATGGCGTGGTATTGGTAGCTACCATCCCGCATGTCGTAGTTGTTTCTGATATTTTCCCCTTTCTCTAAATCCCTTGCTTTATCCCGTTTTATAACGGTGATGTTGTTTTATGTTATTTATATACATCGAAGTGAACCATTGGGCGGAGTTTTCTCCAGAACCTCTTGGTTACTGAGATATATCCGTATATCTCACCCTGTCTCGGGGCATTATTTCAGGATGTACCAGTGGATATGGAGCAGCGGGCAAGAAGCCCGCATGATGACGAGTGGAGCAGTGGTGTATAGTTTAGATATCATGTCATTTTAGTTTATGGATTTATTTGGCAAGTGAAATGTAATATGTAAATATTTGTAGTTTAAAGTTTAAGTTGTAAGTGTAAATGTAATCTAGTGTTGTAAATGTACCATGGATGTATGTAATATAATGGAAGGGCTTTAGGCCTATTATAGGTTTATGATTATCTGTATTATGTTTTATGCATGAAATTGAAAGTAAACTGTTTATGTTTTAAGTGTATATTGGATTGGGTTGTAAGTGCCCCAAGGCGTTGTTGGACCTTGTGTGTGCCACCCATTGGATTTTGCTGGATTTCAGGTGTAATAGTGGTGTTAAACAGGTTATGAAAATTTGGGGATTCTTGGAAATACAAAGGAAACTCTGGCGAATTTTCTGTAGAATTGGCAGTTTTTGGGTGAACTTTGGAGGAGCGTATCTCTCTCCATAGTGGTCCGATTGGGACGTGCCATACGCCATTTTGAAGCTTAATATGTCCCCTACGTTGTATCAAAAGCCTAGGTTCATTGGTGATGTGCGCAGCCCATGAGGCCTGTTGTCACACACTGCCCTGTTCTGTCCTGTTTTGGGTGGCAGATTTGGGGTAGTTTTGAGAAATTAATTCCCACTTCGTTACTTGGTCAAATTAAGCATACGAAATATCAAATCGAAGTTTGAGGTGTCTAGTTTATGGTGTAAAAGTTTGAGAGTCATTGGTTGGGCGGTTAGGTACAGTTTAATCAGTGAAGTTTGGAGGTTTTAGGCTGTTTTGGAGTTGGTAGGCAATGTTGTTTGTCCAACTTCAAACGGCGATAACCGGAGCTCACGAGCTCGGAATCGAGTGTGTGATAGCTTGTTAGAAAGGTAAGTGAATAAGGAAAAAAGATAACCTGGAGTTTAAGTTCGGATTTTTATTTTGTGTTCGTAGAAAAACAAATTAGCAAGTCCTGTTAAGTGGTAAAAACGTAAAAAGTGAGGAATTGGCTAAGTGGGTTTATGGGGACTATAACACCTCATATATTTAAATGTGAATTTTTATATTATATTGTGAAATGAAAGTTGGTGGATTAGTGAAAATCCAAGGATTATGGCCAAAATGGGCAAAAAGGGCAAAATGGTAATTTGCCAACCGTGTGTTCTGAGGCTTAAATACTGAGCTAGAGATTTCAAATGACAAAAGTAATACTGGAAATGGAATCAGGGCGAAAAATTGAGTGAATAGGCAAATTTGGGAAAAATTGATGAATAGTGATTTTTAAGTGTTAAATACTGTGGTGTGAGTGTACCGATAGGTGTGAAATTTTTATCAATATTTTGGAGAAATAAAAATATGTCATGGACTGGAAAAATATGTAGATTAAGAATTTATGATCGGATTTTTTATCGGAGTTAAAGTTAGATCGCGTGTGGGACCCGTGTGACCGAAGTCACTTGGCCCCACCCTCTTTTTCTTCTTTCTTTCCTTCTCTTTTCTTCTTCTCTCTCGCGCCCTCCCCTGCACAAAAGGAACCAAAACTTCATTTCTTCTCCATTTTCCCATTTCTCCATTTCTTCACCGAATCGCTTGATTTTGGTGTTGAAATCTATTGTAAACAACCTTCCAAAGCTATTGGTAACACTTAGAACCCTTGAATCCATCTCTTGGCCGCGTTTTTGGGCAAAAACAGATCCGACCCATAGTGTTCATGGAGCTTTCTTGGAGGTTTTGATCTTCTTGTGGTTTAGAGAAGCCTTGGTGGTGAACATACAACACATTGTGAGTATATTGTGGTATTTTTGTGGTTGATTTCATAGATCTAGAAAATTATGTTCTAAGCTTTAATTTTAGATGTGTGATGATAGAGAGCCCAAATGGAAAAATGCTATTAGATGAAAAGGCCTTAGAATCATGCTTGTAAGCTAGAAATGCTATGATAATTTTTGGTGAAAAAGATAGGTTTTTAACTTAGGAAAATTTGAGGAATTTTCATGAAAAATGAGTTTTGGTGTAATTTGGATTTGATGATTGTTGTAGGGTGCCTCACACGGACGGGATTGTGAACGGTTGATTGGGAGCATACGTTTGGAACGGTTTGCTCGTATTGAGGTAAACTCTTGGAACTTGGGTTTAATCCCTAGTGTGCTCCACCACACCTAGTGGAAGGTTGTGGTTGGATTATGTGGTTATGACATGGTGTGATTGTGTGCTTGTATGCATATTGCTTGGATTTTTGTGAAAATTGTTTGGTCACTGGCCAGTTGACGTGTGTTGGGTTTGGACATCCGCTGGATCATTTCGATGGCGAAATACCAGTTGGAATGCCATGGGGTCGACTCATGGGAGCGACACCAGGATGAGCCAAACGTGGGACATCCGCCGGATAGGTCTCTTGAGGAGTTCCGGTTGGGTTGGCCATGGAGTTTTCTCAACCATGGGAGAAGCTCTAGGATTGTCTCGGGAGTTATATGATGGAGTCCTTGAACATGAATCCATGCGTGGATGTTCTTGGGTTGTCTCCTGTTGGATGGTGATATTGTATTGCTTGCATATTACATGATGTCATATTTATACATTTTAGTGAGCCATGGAGTGGAGAGAGCCTCTAGCTCCATTGGTTTACTGAGATATATCCGTATATCTCACCCCGTGTTTGGGGGACCACATTTCAGGTCACTATGAGCCGGGAGGAGCTTCGGGCAAGAAGCCCGTATAGTGGACATTGGATTGGCATGCGGTGCATTGGGATTGCATGACATTTTGGAGGAGGACTATTGGATTGCACATGGCATGACATTAGCATTTTGAGACTTAGGTCATGAACATATTGCATGATGTTATTTCCATGCTTTTGTTAGTGTTCATGAGTATATGCTAAGTCTTGTTTATGGTTTATTATTCATGGCATGGATAACTGTATATTTGAGTGAGCATGGGACTTGTCCATTGCCACATTCATAGCCTTGAAGTCTTGGTATTCATGTTGTAAAAATGGTCCATATTTGTATGTAAATGGCCATTATTTGAGGACTTTGTAAATGATGTTTAACCTAAGGAAAATGCATGATGGAAGGGCCTAGAGCCTACATTAGGACATGATTATGTGTTGTGTGGAGTACCAAGGGGTTAGGGATGGATTACACAATCTTTTTGGGGCTTAAAATGCTGTAATCTGTCATTTTGCTGCATAGTAATCGATTACCCAAGGCATGGTAATCGATTACCATGCAACAGGGGACGAAAAATTGGCTACTGTCTTCACTGGTAATCGATTACTGGGCTTTGGTAATCGATTACCATGTGAGGTAATCGATTACCCAAATTTGGTAATCGATTACCAGAATAGAGGATTGAGAAATTTAGCTACTGCCTCATTTTTGACAGGTGGTAATCGATTACCACCCACTGGTAATCGATTACCACAGTGTAATTTTCGAAAATTCAGGTTTTTCTAGACTAAAAGAAAGGGGCTTAACTTGATGGGTAGAACTCCAAATGGTACGTGGTTTGAAACCACGCGTAGACAACGTAAAGGACTATAACTTGGTAAAATGTGAGCGTAAGATGGTGAGTCTAAATGAATTGAATAAAAGAAGGATGAATGATGTTAGCAAAATGAATGCTTCCGCGTATTGCATTTACAATTATAGTGTTGTTTTAATTGATTACGGAAAAAGTATTGATGTAAGAAAAGGAATATGTTAAAAGAAAAATTTGCCCGTAATTTAATTAACACAATCATTGTGATTGTAACTGCGCTTAATATCATAATCAATGTTAACAATACCAGTACAACGGGCTGTTACATTTTATGGTATCAGAGCAGTTTTGTGAGGGAACTCTGATTGTTTATGTATGTTGTATCTTGTGTGCCATAGCTATCTGTGAACTATTTATGATTAATGTATATGTGATTCCTCAGTGTGGGTCTGATCAACTCATTCCTTTGTGTTACATGTACAGATATCATGAGTAGGGCACGAGGTCGCCGTGGGGCACGTGGTGCAGGTCCTTTGCCACCGGATCCGGTCACTGCAGTCCTGAATGCTCTGCAGGCTGAAACGGCTGCAAATAGAAATATGACTAAGAACCTGATGAAAACTAATCAGGATATGATGCAGGCCTTTATGGCTGAGATGAGGGCGGATAGAGGTCGTCCTAGGATGGATAATTCACCTCCACATACGGCTACGGTGACTCCTACACCGACGCCATCTGTTACTCCTCAACAGGGGGAGAGTGGGGCTAGTCACCACACTGGTGAGGCTAGTCATCATACTACTACTGACCCTAGCTATGTTCCTGATCCATCATCTGTTGCCCAATCCACTGGGGCTGCTGGGCAGGTGCTTGATAATGCTGACGATGAGCGTAGGCTCATATCTTTTAGGAAACATAAGCCACCCGCATTTCTGGGGTCAAGGGACCCAAAGGAGGTCACCGCTTGGTTGAGGGGAATGGATAAGATTTTCCAGGTGCTGAGATGCCAAGATCCGCAGAAGTTATTGTATTATGTTTATATGCTGGAGGGTGATGCCCAAGAGTGGTGGGACAATGTGTCTCGCCCATTTGTTATTCAGGGTGAGGTTCTTACTTGGACTATGTTTGAAGGACTGTTTCATGAAGAATATTTTCCCCGCGATGTTCGGGAGGCAAAGCAAGGTGAATTTGATAATTTGGTACAGGGAGTCATGACTGTGGATGCCTATGTGGCAAAATTTAATGAGCTTGTGAAATTTGCAAATTATGGAGGTACTCTACCTACTCCAGAGTTCTTGTCAGCTAAATTCCAAAGAGGGCTGAGTGAGAAGATTGCTAAGAGGATGTCTAATACTGCGGTGAGAAACTTTGCCGACTTGGTGACCCAATGCAAGAGGGTCGAGACTGTTTATGGGAGGTATCCAAAATCGGATAAGGTAAAAGAGCAAGATGTTAAGAGGACACCTGGTCCTTCTGGAAATACTAACAGAGGAGGTTTTAATAATAATAACAGGGGTAGGGGGTTGCATATGAGGCAGCCTCCTGGTCAGTTCAAGAGGGGTGGAAACACCGTTGGTGGTGGTGCTGCGGACAGATATTTTACCCCACGATGTGGGAAGTGTGGGAAATACCACAAAGGTGTATGTGGTGCTGGTCCGTTGTCTTGTTTTAAGTGTGGTCGGAATGGCCACTTTGCTAGAGAGTGTCCGTCTTCTACGGGGCAGGCTGCGAATCTGCAGGCCTTGCCGCCAGCTACTACTATTGCTACTCCTATTGCTGCCGTTCCTACTGTGGGACGAGTTTATACTACAAATGCTCAACATACTGAAAAGGCTCCGAATCTGGTTAAAGGTATAATTTTTCTCTCTAATGTTGATTTATCTGTGTTGTTTGATTCGGGAGCAACACATTCATTTGTGGCGGACTATGTGGCTAAGGCATTGGACTTGAAGGTAACACGGATGGTTCCTCCGATGCGTATTACTACCGCTACAGGAGAGGTTAGTGAATCGTCTTGGATCTGTGAAGATGTGAAGTTTACTTATTTAGGCAGGGGTTATACCATTGATTTAATTATCTTACCCCTGGCCTCTGTCAATTTGATTTTGGGGATGGATTGGTTGTCTCGGAACTGCGCAATGATTGATTGCTGCGGAAAGAGGTTGTTGTTATCTCACGAGAGGCCGACTGTTTGTCCGTCTTTATATTTGTCTGTCAGTCAAACTGTGAAAGCCTTGAAGGCTGGAGATTTGGGATATGTCTTGTTGGGCGGATTGGTGGGTGATAAAAAGGAGGAGATTTCTGCTATTCCAGTTGTTAATGAGTTTGAGGATGTATTTCCGGATGAGATACCGGAATTCCCACCTGAGAGAGAAATTGAATTCTCGATTGACCTATTGCCTGGTGTGGGGCCGATCTCCTTGGCTCCATACCGGATGTCGCCACTTGAGTTGGCTGAGTTGAAGAAACACATTGAAGAATTATCTGCGAAAAATTTTATTAGGCCGAGTGTGTCTCCGTGGGGAGCACCGGTGATATTTGTAAAGAAAAAGGATGGTAGCATGAGATTGTGCACTGACTACCGACAGCTGAATAAAGTGACTATTAAGAACCGGTACCCATTACCGCGTATCGATGATTTATTAGATCAGTTGAGGGATGCCTGTGTCTTTTCGAAGATTGATCTCCGGTCCGGATATCACCAGATTCGGATTAAACCGGAGGATGTACCTAAAATAGCTTTCCGATCCAGATATGGACATTTTGAATATCAAGTGATTCCTTTCGGGCTTACTAATGCCCCTGCGGTGTTCATGGATTATATGAACCGCATCTTTAAACCGTATTTGGACCAGTTCGTGATTGTATTTATTGATGACATCTTGATCTACTCTAAGAGTAAAGAGGAGCACGTCGACCATTTGAGGACAGTGTTGCAGGTATTGAAGGACAAGAAATTATATGCTAAACCGTCTAAGTGTGAGTTCTGGTTGTCTGAGGTGCAATTTTTGGGTCATGTTATTTCTGCAAGTGGTGTTGCAGTGGATCCAAGCAAGATTGAAGCGGTGAGTGACTGGGAACGACCTAAGACTGTGACTGAGATTAGAAGTTTTCTGGGGCTTGCCGGCTATTATCGCCGATTTATACAGGGATTTTCTGCAATGGTTCTACCGTTGACCCGATTGACACGAAAGGACACTCCTTTTGTGTGGACCCAGGAATGTGAGGACTGTTTTCTGCTACTTAAAGAGAAATTGACCACTGCTCCGGTGTTGACTCTACCTGATCCGGAGGGTGAGTTTGTATTATATTGTGATGCTTCTAAGAA
The DNA here is from genome assembly GCA_032173675.1 of Gastrolobium villosum. Classification (NCBI taxonomy): domain Eukaryota; kingdom Viridiplantae; phylum Streptophyta; class Magnoliopsida; order Fabales; family Fabaceae; genus Gastrolobium; species Gastrolobium villosum. The sequence goes on from JAVKPL010015976.1 coordinate 10,496, forward strand.
AGGTTTAGGGAGCGTGCTGATGCAGGAAGGAAAAGTGATTGCATATGCGTCTAGGCAGTTAAGGCCGCATGAAGAAAATTATCCGACGCACGACTTGGAATTGGCTGCTATTGTGTTTGCCTTGAAAATCTGGAGGCACTTTCTGTATGGGATGAAATTTGCTGTGTTCAGCGACCATAAAAGCTTGAAATATTTGTTTGATCAGAAGGAGCTGAATATGAGACAGCGTAGATGGGTTGAATTTTTGAAAGATTATGACTTTGAGCTGAAATACCACCCGGGAAAGGCTAATGTTGTGGCAGATGCATTGAGTAGGAAGTCTGTTAACTTATCTCATATGATGATGTGGGACAATGAAGTGATTGAGCAATTCCGTGATATGAAAATAACAGATTTCTTTGTAGGAAGAATATGTGATATGGAGTTGACTCGGATTGAAAACGAGCTGCACGAGAAGATTAAAGAGACTCAAATCAGAAATGAAAGTATAAAGTATTTGAAAGGCCAGAGTGGCATATCTGTTAATGAACAGGGACTATTGTTATATCAGGGCAGGATTGTTGTGCCCAAGGAACTTGCAGAGGAAGTTATGACTGAGGCCCATAAGGGTCAATATGCTATCCACCCAGGTGCCACAAAGATGTACCAAGATTTGAAAGTTAAGTTCTGGTGGCCTGGGATGAAAAAGGATGTTGTCGAGTACGTATCTAAGTGCTTGGTGTGTCAGAAAGTGAAAATAGAACATCAGAAACCTGCTGGATTACTTCAGCCGTTGGATATACCTGAATGGAAATGGGAGAGTATTTCAATGGATTTTGTTGTTGGATTGCCGCGAACTCAAGCTGGTTATGATTCGATTTGGGTTATTGTGGACCAACTTACGAAGTCTGCACATTTCCTACCAGTACGAGTGGATTACACCACAGAGAAGTTGGCTACACTTTATGTAAAGGAGATTGTTAGACTCCATGGGATACCGGTTAGCATTGTGAGTGATCGGGACCCAAAGTTTACTTCACGATTTTGGGTAGCTTTGCAGCAGGCTTTTGGCACTCAGCTTCGACTGAGCACTGCTTATCACCCGCAGACTGATGGTCAGACTGAGAGGACCATACAGACACTTGAGGATATGCTGAGAGCTTGCACACTGGAACAGGGTAATGTCTGGGATAGGTACTTACCACTGGTGGAATTTTCTTATAATAACAGTTTTCATTCCAGTCTGGGTATGGCACCGTATGAGGTTTTGTATGGCAGGAGGTGTCGTACGCCCACTTGTTGGACTGAGGTAGGCGATAAGGAAAGATTTGGTCCGGATTTTGTGCAGGAAACGACAGTGCAAATTGAAATGATCAGAGAAAAATTGAAACAGGCACAGAATCGGCAGAAGAGCTATTATGACAATAAGCATAGACCGCTGGAATTTGAGGAAGGTGACCATGTTTTTGTACGTTTGTCGCCGGTCACAGGTGTTGGCCGTGCGTTGGGTGTGAGGAAGCTGAGTCCATGATTCATTGGGCCATATCAAATTATGAAAAGAGTAGGATTGGTGGCCTATCAGCTTGCCTTACCCCCTCAGTTGTCGAATTTACATGATGTTTTTCATGTGTCGCAGTTGCGACGTTATGTTCCGGACGAATCACATGTGGTGATACCGGATAATATTGAAATCAGGGAGAACTTGAAGACTCCCATTGGTCCCATTGCAGTATTGGATCGCAGTGAAAAGCGATTGAGAAGTAAAGTGATTCCCATGCTGAAGATTCAGTGGGAAGGCCGCACACCTGAGGAGGCTACTTGGGAGCGGGAGGACGAGATTCTCCGGCTGTATCCTGAGTTAGCGAGCAGGTATGATTTAATTTTGCGGACAAAATTTCTAAAAGGTGGGGTGAATATAACACCTCATATATTTAAATGTGAATTTTTATATTATATTGTGAAATGAAAGTTGGTGGATTAGTGAAAATCCAAGGATTATGGCCAAAATGGGCAAAAAGGGCAAAATGGTAATTTGCCAACCGTGTGCTCTGAGGCTTAAATACTGAGTTAGAGGTTTCATATGACAAAAGTAATACTGGAAATGGAATCAGGGCGAAAAATTGAGTGAATAGGCAAATTTGGGAAAAATTGATGAATAGTGGTTTTTAAGTGTTAAATACTGTGGTGTGAGTGTACCGATAGGTGTGAAATTTTTATCAATATTTTGGAGAAATAAAAATATTTCATGGACTGGAAAAATATGTAGATTAAGAATTTATGATCGGATTTTTTATCGGAGTTAAAGTTAGATCGCGTGTGGGACCCGTGTGACCGAAGTCACTTGGCCCCACCCTCTTTTTCTTCTTTCTTTCCTTCTCTTTTCTTCTTCTCTCTCGCGCCCTCCCCTGCACAAAAGGAACCAAAACCTCATTTCTTCTCCATTTTCCCATTTCTTCATTTCTTCACCGAATCGCTTGATTTTGGTGTTGAAATCTATTGCAAACAACCTTCCAAAGCCATTGGTAACACTTAGAACCCTTGAATCCATCTCTTGGCCGCGTTTTTGGGCAAAAACAGATCCGACCCATAGTGTTCATGGAGCTTTCTTGGAGGTTTTGATCTTCTTGTGGTTTAGAGAAGCCTTGGTGGTGAACATACAACACATTGTGAGTATATTGTGGTATTTTTGTGGTTGATTTCATAGATCTAGAAAATTATGTTCTAAGCTTTAATTTTAGATGTGTGATGATAGAGAGCCCAAATGGAAAAATGCTATTAGATGAAAAGGCCTTAGAATCATGCTTGTAAGCTAGAAATGCTATGATAATTTTTTGTGAAAAAGATAGGTTTTTAACTT
>JAVKPL010015977.1:0-13412 GCA_032173675.1 Gastrolobium villosum
ATTTTTTGATGTTTTTCGACGGAAAATGAATTTCGTAGAAGATTTTTGATGGAAAATGGATTCCGTCGTAGATTTTTGACAGAAAATGAATTCCGTCGAAAACGGATGAATAAAATAAATGCAAAAGAAATTGATTTTATCAAGTTTTTCGATGAAAATTGTATTCCGTCGAAGATTTTTGACGGAAAAGGAATTCCGTCGAAAATGGATGAATAAAATAAATGCAAAAGAAATTGATTTTATCAAGTTTTTCGACGCAAAATGTATTCACTCGAAGATTTTTGACGAAAAATGTATTCCTTCGAAAACGGATGAATAAAATAAATGCAAAAGAAATTGATTTTGTGAAGTTTTTCGACGGAAAATGGATTTCGTATAAGATTTTTGACGGAAAATGGATTCCGTCGAAGATTTTGGACGGAAAATGAATTCCATCGAAAACGGATGAATAAAATAAATGCAAAAGAAATTGATTTTGTGAAGCTTTTCGACGGAAAATGGATTTTGTGAAGCTTTTCGACGGAAAATGGATTTCGTCGAAGATTTTTGACTGAAAATGTATTCCGTCGAAAACGGTTGAATAAAGTAAATGCAAAAGAAATTGATTTTGTGAAGTTTTTCGACTGAAAATGGTTTCCGTAGAAGATTTTTGATGGAAAATGGATTCCGTCGAAAAATTTTTACGGCAAATGAATTCCATCGAAAACGGATTAATAAAATAAATGCAAAAGAAATTGATTTTGTGAAGTTTTTCGACGGAAAAAGAATTGCGTCGAAAACGGATTAATAAAATAAATGCAAAAGAAATTGATTTTTTGAAGTTTTTCGACAAAAAAATGAATTTCGTAGCAGATTTTTGATGGAAAATGGATTCCGTCGAAGATTATTGACAGAAAATGAATTCCGTTGAAAACGTATGAATAAAATAAATGCAAAAGAAATTGATTTTATCAAGTTTTTCGACGAAAATTGTATTCCGTCGAAGATTTTTGACGGAAAATGAATGCCGTCGAAAATGGATGAATAAAATAAATGCAAAAGAAATTGATTTTATCAAGTTTTTCGACGCAAAATGTATTCCGTCGAAGATTTTTGACGAAAAATGTATTCCGTCGAAAACGGATGACTAAAATAAATGCAAAAGAAATTATTTTGTGAAGTTTTTCGACGGAAAAAGAATTTTGCATCGAAAACGGATGAATAAAATAAATGCAAAAGAAATTGATTTTTTGAAGTTTTTCGACGGAAAATGAATTTCGAAGATTTTTTGGAAAATGGATTCCGTCGAAGATTTTTGACGGAAAATGAATTCCGTCGAAAATGGATGAATAAAATAAATGCAAAAGAAATTGATTTTGTGAAGTTTTTCGACGGAAAAAGGATTCCGTCGAAGATTTTTGAAGGAAAATGAAATCCGTCGAAAATGGATGAATAAAATAAATGCAAAAGAAATTGATTTTTGTGAAGTTTTTCGACGGAAAAAGGATTCCGAATGAAGGAAAATGAATTCCGTCGAATGCATAAGAAATTGATTTTATGAAGTTTTTCGATGAAAAATGGATTCCGACGAACATTTTTGACGAAAATGTATTCCGTCGAAAACGGATGAATAAAATAAATGCAAAAGAAATTGATTTTGTGAAGTTTTTCGACGGAAAACAAATTCCGTCGAAAACGGATGAATAAAATAAATGCAAAAGAAATTGTTTTTGTGAAGATTTTTGACGAAAATGGATTCCGTCGAAGATTTTGACGGAAAATGAATTCCATCGAAAACGGATGAATAAAATAAATGCAAAAGAAATTGATTTTGTGAAGTTTTTCGACGGAAAATGGATTCGGTTGAAGATTTTTGACGGAAAATGTATTCCGTCGAAAACGGATGAATAAAATAAATGCAAAAGAAATTGATTTTGTGAAGTTTTTCGACGGAAAAAGAATTGCGTCGAAAACGGATTAATAAAATAAATGCAAAAGAAATTGATTTTTTGAAGTTTTTCGACGAAAAATGAATTTCGTAGAAGATTTTTGATGGAAAATGGATTCCGTCGAAGATTTTTGACAGAAAACGAATTCCGTCGAAAATGGATGAATAAAATAAATGCATAAGAAATTGATTTTATGATGTTTTTCTATGAAAAATGGATTCCGTCGAACATTTTTGACGAAAATGTATTCCGTCGAAAACGGATGAATAAAATAAATGCAAAAGAAATTGATTTTGTGAAGTTTTTTGACGGAAAACAAATTCCATCGAAAAAGGATGAATAAAATAAATGCAAAAGAAATTGTTTTTGTGAAGATTTTTGACGGAAAATGGATTCCGTCAAAGATTTTTGACGGAAAATGAATTCCATCGAAAACGGATGAATAAAATAAATGCAAAAGAAATTGATTTTGTGAAGTTTTTCGACGGAAAATGGATTCGGTCGAAGTTTTTTGACGGAAAATGAATTCCGTCGAAAACGGATGAATAAAATAAATGCAAAAGAAATTGATTTTATCAAGATTTTCGACGAAAAATGTATTCCGTCGAAGATTTTTGACGGAAAAAGAATTCCGTCGAAAATGGATGAATAAAATAAATGCAAAAGAAATTGATTTTATCAAGTTTTTCGACGCAAAATGTATTCCGTCGAAAACGGATTAATAAAATAAATGTAAAAGAAATTGATTTTGTGAAGATTTTTAACGGAAAATGAATTCCGTCGAAAATGAAGTTTTTCGACGGAAAATGGATTCCGTAGAAGATTTTTGACGGAAAATGGATTCCGTCGAAGATTTTTGACGGAAAATGAATTCCATCGAAAACGGATGAATAAAATAAATGCAAAAGAAATTGATTTTGTGAAGTTTTTCGACGGAAAATGGATTCCGTCGAAGATTTTTGACGCAAAATGAATTCCGTCGAAAATGGATGAATAAAATAAATGCATAAGAAATTGATGTTATGAAGTTTTTCTATGAATAATGGATTCCGTCGAACATTTTTGACGAAAATGTATTCCGTCGAAAACGGATGAATAAAATAAATGCAAAAGAAATTGATTTTGTGAAGTTTTTCGACGGAAAACAAATTCCGTCGAAAACGGATGAATAAAATAAATGCAAAAGAAATTGTTTTTGTGAAGATTTTTGACGGAAAATGGATTCCGTCGAAGATTTTTGACGGAAAATGAATTCCATCGAAAATGGATGAATAAAATAAATGCAAAAGAAATTGATTTTGTGAAGTTTTTCGACGGAAAATGGATTCGGTCGAAGATTTTTGACGGAAAATGTATTTCGTCGAAAACGGATGAATAAAATAAATGCAAAAGAAATTGATTTTGTGAAGTTTTTCGACGGAAAAAGAATTGCGTCGAAAACGGATTAATAAAATAAATGCAAAAGAAATTGAATTTTTGAAGTTTTTCGACGAAAAATGAATTTCGTAGAAGATTTTTGATGGAAAATGGATTCCGTCGAAGATTTTTGACAGAAAATGAATTCCGTGGAAAACGGATGAATAAAATAAATGCAAAAGAAATTGATTTTATCAAGTTTTTCGACGAAAATTGTATTCCGTCGAAGATTTTTGACGGAAAATGAATTCCGTCGAAAATGGATGAATAAAATAAATGCAAAAGAAATTGATTTTATCAAGTTTTTCGACGCAAAATGTATTCCGTCGAAGATTTTTGACGAAAAATGTATTCCGTCGAAAACGGATGAATAAAATAAATGCAAAATAAATTGATTTTGTGAAGTTTTTGACGGAAAACAAATTCCGTCGAAAACGGATGAATAAAATAAATGCAAAAGAAATTGATTTTGTGAAGTTTTTCGACTGAAAATGGATTCCGTAGAAGATTTTTGACGGAAAATGGATTCCGTCGAAAATTTTTGACGGCAAATGAATTCCATCGAAAACGGATTAATAAAATAAATGCAAAGGAAATTGATTTTCTGAAGTTTTTCGACGAACAACAAATTTCGTCAAAAACGGATGAATGAAATAAATGCAAAAGAAATTGATTTTATGAAGTTTTTCGATGAAAAATGGATTCCGTCGAACATTTTTGACGAAAAATGTATTCCGTCGAAAACGGATGAATAAAATAAATGCAAAAGAAATTGATTTTGTGATATTTATCGACGGAAAACAAATTCCGTCGAAAATGGATGAATAAAATAAATGCAAAAGAAATTGATTTTGTGAAGTTTTTCGACGGAAAAAGGATTCCGTCGAAGATTTTTGAAGGAAAATGAAATCCGTCGAAAATGGATGCATAAAATAAATGCAAAAGAAATTGATTTTTGTGAAGTTTTTCGACGGAAAAAGGATTCCGTCGAAGATTTTTTAAGGAAAATGAATTCCGTCGAAAATGGATGAATAAAATAAATGCAAAAGAAATTGTTTTTGTGAAGATTTTTGACGGAAAATGGATTCCGTCGAAGATTTTTGACGGAAAATGAATTCCATCGAAAACGGATGAATAAAATAAATGCAAAAGAAATTGATTTTGTGAAGTTTTTCGACGGAAAACAAATTCCGTCGAAAACGGATGAATAAAATAAATGCAAAAGAAATTGTTTTTGTGAAGATTTTTGACGGAAAATGGATTCCGTCGAAAATGGATGAATAAAATAAATGCAAAAGAAATTGATTTTGTGATGTTTTTCGACGGAAAATGGATTCCGTCGAAGATTTTTGACGGAAAATGAATTCCGTCGAAAATGGATGAATAAAATAAATGCAAAAGAAATTGATTTTGTGAAGTTTTTCGACGGAAAACAAATTCCGTCGAAAACGGATAAATAAAATAAATGCAAAAGAAATTGTTTTTGTGAAGATTTTTGACGGAAAATGGATTCCGTCGAAGATTTTTGACGGAAAATGAATTCCGTCGAAAATGGATTAATAAAATAAATGCAAAAGAAATTGATTTTGTGAAGTTTTTCGACGGAAAATGGATTCCGTCGAAGATTTTTGACGCAAAATGAATTCCGTCGAAAATGGATGAATAAAATAAATGCAAAAGAAATTGATTTTGTGAAGTTTTTCGACGGAAAAAGGATTCCATCGAAGATTTTTGAAGGAAAATGAAATCCGTCGAAAATGGATGCATAAAATAAATGCAAAAGAAATTGATTTTTGTGAAGTTTTTCGACGGAAAAAGGATTCCGTCGAATATTTTTGAAGGAAAATGAATTCCGTCGAAAATGGATGAATAAAATAAATGCAAAAGAAATTGTTTTTGTGAAGATTTTTGACGGAAAATGGATTCCGTCGAAGATTTTTGACGGAAAATGAATTCCATCGAAAACGGATGAATAAAATAAATGCAAAAGAAATTGATTTTGTGAAGTTTTTCGACGAAAAACAAATTCCGTCGAAAACGGATGAATAAAATAAATGCAAAAGAAATTGTTTTTGTGAAGATTTTTGACGGAAAATGGATTCCGTCGAAGATTTTTGACGGAAAATGAATTCCATCGAAAACGGATGAATAAAATAAATGCAAAAGAAATTGATTTTGTGATGTTTTTTGACGGAAAATGGATTCCGTCGAAGATTTTTGACGGAAAATGAATTCCGTCGAAAATGGATGAATAAAATAAATGCAAAAGAAATTGATTTTGTGAAGTTTTTCGACGGAAAAAGGATTCCTTCGAAGATTTTTGAAGGAAAATGAATTCCGTCGAAAATGGATGAATAAAATAAATGCAAAAGAAATTGTTTTTGTGAAGATTTTTGACGAAAAATGGATTCCGTCGAAGATTTTTGACGGAAAATGAATTCCATCGAAAACGGATGAATAAAATAAATGCAAAAGAAATTGATTTTGTGAAGTTTTTCGACGGAAAAAGAATTGCGTCGAAAACGGATTAATAAAATAAATGCAAAAGAAATTGATTTTGTGAAGTTTTTCGACGGAAAAAGAATTGCGTCGAAAACGGATTAATAAAATAAATGCAAAAGAAATTGATTTTTTGAAGTTTTTCGGCAAAAAAATGAATTTCGTAGAAGATTTTTGATGGAAAATGTATTTCGTCGAAGATTTTGGACGGAAAACGAATAACTCGAAAATGGATGAATAAAATAAATGCAAAAGAAATTGATTTTGTGAAGTTTTTGGACGGAAAAAGGATTCCGTCGAAGATTTTTGAAGGAAAATGAAATCCGTCGAAAATGGATGCATAAAATAAATGCAAAAGAAATTGATTTTTGTGAAGTTTTTCGACGGAAAAAGGATTCCGTCGAATATTTTTGAAGGAAAATGAATTCCGTCGAAAATGGATGAATAAAATAAATGCAAAAGAAATTGTTTTTGTGAAGATTTTTGACGGAAAATGGATTCCGTCGAAGATTTTTGACGGAAAATGAATTCCATCGAAAACGGATGAATAAAATAAATGCAAAAGAAATTGATTTTGTGAAGTTTTTCGACGGAAAACAAATTCCGTCGAAAACGGATGAATAAAATAAATGCAAAAGAAATTGTTTTTGTGAAGATTTTTGACGGAAAATGAAAAACGTCGAAGATTTTTGACGGAAAATGAATTCCGTCGAAAACGGATGAATAAAATAAATGCAAAAGAAATTGATTTTGTGATGTTTTTCGACGGAAAATGGATTCCATCGAAGATTTTTGACGGAAAATGAATTCCGTCGAAAATGGATGAATAAAATAAATGCAAAAGAAATTGATTTTGTGAAGTTTTTCGACGGAAAAAGGATTCCTTCGAAGATTTTTGAAGGAAAATGAATTCCGTCGAAAATGGATGAATAAAATAAATGCAAAAGAAATTGTTTTTGTGAAGATTTTTGACGAAAAATGGATTCCGTCGAAGATTTTTGACGGAAAATGAATTCCATCGAAAACGGATGAATAAAATAAATGCAAAAGAAATTGATTTTGTGAAGTTTTTCGACGGAAAAAGAATTGCGTCGAAAACGGATTAATAAATTAAATGCAAAAGAATTGATTTTGTGAAGTTTTTCGACGAAAAAAGAATTGCGTCGAAAACGGATTAATAAAATAAATGCAAAAGAAATTGATTTTTTGAAGTTTTTCGACAAAAAAATGAATTTCGTAGCAGATTTTTGATGGAAAATGGATTCCGTCGAAGATTTTTGACAGAAAATGAATTCCGTCGAAAATGGATGAATAAAATAAATGCAAAAGAAATTGATTTTATCAAGTTTTTCGACGCAAAATGTATTCCGTCGAAGATTTTTGACGAAAAATGTATTCCGTCGAAAACGGATGAATAAAATAAATGCAAAATAAATTGATTTTGTGAAGTTTTTCGACGGAAAATAAATTCCGTCGAAAACGGATGAATAAAATAAATGCAAAAGAAATTGATTTTGTGAAGTTTTTCGACTGAAAATGGATTCCGTAGAAGATTTTTGACGGAAAATGGATTCCGTCGAAAATTTTTTACGGCAAATGAATTCCATCGAAAACGGATTAATAAAATAAATGCAAAAGAAATTGATTTTGTGAAGTTTTTCGACGGAAAAAGAATTGCGTCGAAAACGGATTAATAAAATAAATGCAAAAGAAATTGATTTTTTGAAGTTTTTCGACAAAAAAATGAATTTCGTAGCAGATTTTTGATGGAAAATGGATTCCGTCGAAGATTTTTGACAGAAAATGAATTCCGTCGAAAATGGATGAATAAAATAAATGCAAAAGAAATTGATTTTATCAAGTTTTTCGACGCAAAATGTATTCCGTCGAAGATTTTTGACGAAAAATGTATTCCGACGAAAACGGATGAATAAAATAAATGAAAAATAAATTGATTTTGTGAAGTTTTTCGACGGAAAACAAATTCCGTCGAAAATGGATGAATAAAATAAATGCAAAAGAAATTGATTTTGTGAAGTTTTTCGACTGAAATGGATTCCGTAGAAGATTTTTGACGGAAAATGGATTCCGTCGAAATTTTTTTACGGCAAATGAATTCCATCGAAAACGGATTAATAAAATAAATGCAAAAGAAATTGATTTTGTGAAGTTTTTCGACGGAAAAAGAATTGCGTCGAAAACGGATTAATAAAATAAATGCAAAAGAAATTGATTTTTTGAAGTTTTTCGACAAAAAAATGAATTTCGTAGCAGATTTTTGATGGAAAATGGATTCCGTCGAAGATTTTTGACAGAAAATGAATTCCGTTGAAAACGGATGAATAAAATAAATGCAAAAGAAATTGATTTTATCAAGTTTTTCGACGAAAATTGTATTCCGTCGAAGATTTTTGACGGAAAATGAATGCCGTCGAAAATGGATGAATAAAATAAATGCAAAAGAAATTGATTTTATCAAGTTTTTCGACGCAAAATGTATTCCGTCGAAGATTTTTGGCGAAAAATGTATTCCGTCGAAAACGGATGAATAAAATAAATGCAAAATAAATTGATTTTGTGAAGTTTTTCGACGGAAAACAAATTCCGTCGAAAACGGATGAATAAAATAAATACAAAAGAAATTGATTTTGTGCAGTTTTTCGACGGAAAATGGATTCCGTCGAAGATTTTTGACGGAAAATGAATTCCGTCGAAAATGGATAAATAAAATAAATGCAAAAGAAATTGATTTTGTGAAGTTTTTCGACGAAAAAAGGATTCCGTCGAAGATTTTTGAAGGAAAATGAATTCCGTCGAAAATGGATGAATAAAATAAATGTAAAAGAAATTGATTTTATGAAGTTTTTCGATGAAAAATGGATTCCGTCGAACATTTTTGACGAAAAATGTATTCCGTCGAAAACGGATGAATAAAATAAATGCAAAAGAAATTGATTTTGTGAAGTTTTTCGACGGAACACAAATTCCGTCGAAAACGGATGAATAAAATAAATGCAAAAGAAATTGTTTTTGTGAAGATTTTTGACGGAAAATGGATTCCGTCGAAGATTTTTGACGGAAAATGAGTTCCATCGAAAACGGATGAATAAAATAAATGCTAAAGAAATTGATTTTGTGAAGTTTTTCGACGGAAAATGGATTCGGTCGAAGATTTTTGACGGAAAATGTAATCCGTCGAAAACGGATGAATAAAATAAATGCAAAAGAAATTGATTTTGTGAAGTTTTTCGACGGAAAAAGAATTGCGTCGAAAACGGATTAATAAAATAAATGCAAAAGAAATTGATTTTTTGATGTTTTTCGACGGAAAATGAATTTCGTAGAAGATTTTTGATGGAAAATGGATTCCGTCGAAGATTTTTGACAGAAAATGAATTCCGTCGAAAACGGATGAATAAAATAAATGCAAAAGAAATTGATTTTATCAAGTTTTTCGATGAAAATTGTATTTCGTCGAAGATTTTTGACGGAAAAGGAATTCCGTCGAAAATGGATGAATAAAATAAATGCAAAAGAAATTGATTTTATCAAGTTTTTCGACGCAAAATGTATTCCGTCGAAGATTTTTGACGAAAAATGTATTCCTTCGAAAACGGATGAATAAAATAAATGCAAAAGAAATTGATTTTGTGAAGTTTTTCGACGGAAAATGGATTTCGTATAAGATTTTTGATGGAAAATGGATTCCGTCGAAGATTTTTGACGGAAAATGAATTCCATCGAAAACGGATGAATAAAATAAATGCAAAAGAAATTGATTTTGTGAAGCTTTTCGACGGAAAATGGATTTCGTCGAAGATTTTTGACTGAAAATGTATTCCGTCGAAAACGGTTGAATAAAGTAAATGCAAAAGAAATTGATTTTGTGAAGTTTTTCGACTGAAAATGGATTCCGTAGAAGATTTTTGACGGAAAATGGATTCCGTCGAAAAATTTTTACGGCAAATGAATTCCATCGAAAACGGATTAATAAAATAAATGCAAAAGAAATTGATTTTGTGAAGTTTTTCGACGGAAAAAGAATTGCGTCGAAAATGGATTAATAAAATAAATGCAAAAGAAATTGATTTTTTGAAGTTTTTCGACAAAAAAATGAATTTCGTAGCAGATTTTTGATGGAAAATGGATTCCGTCGAAGATTTTTGACAGAAAATGAATTCCGTTGAAAACGGATGAATAAAATAAATGCAAAAGAAATTGATTTTATCAAGTTTTTCGACGAAAATTGTATTCCGTCGAAGATTTTTGACGGAAAATGAATGCCGTCGAAAATGGATGAATAAAATAAATGCAAAAGAAATTGATTTTATCAAGTTTTTCGACGCAAAATGTATTCCGTCGAAGATTTTTGGCGAAAAATGTATTCCGTCGAAAACGGATGAATAAAATAAATGCAAAAGAAATTGATTTTGTGAAGTTTTTCGACGGAAAAAGAATTGCGTCGAAAACGGATTAATAAAATAAATGCAAAAGAAATTGATTTTTTGAAGTTTTTTTTTTCGACTGAAAATGGATTCCGTCGAAGATTTTTGAAGGAAAATGAAATCCGTCGAAAATGGATGAATAAAATAAATGCAAAAGAAATTGATTTTTGTGAAGTTTTTCGACGGAAAACGGATTTCGTCGATGATATTGGACGAAATAAGAATTCCGTCGAAAATGGATGAATAAAATAAATGCAAAAGAAATTGATTTTTGTGAAGATTTTAGCAGATTTTTGATGGAAAATGGATTCCGTCGAAGATTTTTGACGGAAAATGAATTCCGTCGAAAATGGATGAATAAAATAAATGCAAAAGAAATTGATTTTATCAAGTTTTTAGACGCAAAATGTATTCCGTCGAAGATTTTTGACGAAAATGTATTCCGTCGAAAACGGATGAATAAAATAAATGCAAAATAAATTGATTTTGGGAAGTTTTTCGACGGAAAACAAATTCCGTCGAAAACGGATGAATAAAATAAATGCAAAAGAAATTGATTTTGTGAAGTTTTTCGACTGAAAATGGATTCCGTAGAAGATTTTTGACGGAAAATGGATTCCGTCGAAAATTTTTGACGGCAAATGAATTCCATCGAAAACGGATTAATAAAATAAATGCAAAAGAAATTGATTTTATGAAGTTTTTCGACGAAAAAAAAATTCCGTCAAAAACGGATGAATAAAATAAATGCAAAAGAAATTGATTTTATGATGTTTTTCTATGAAAAATGGATTATGGATTCCGTCGAAGATTTTTGACGGAAAATGAATTCCGTCGAAAATGGATGAATAAAATAAATGCAAAAGAAATTGATTTTGTGAAGTTTTTCGTTTGAAAATGGATTCCGTCGAAGATTTTTGACGAAAATGGATTCCGTCGAAAATTTTTGATGGAAAATGAATTCCGTCGAAAATGGATGAATAAAATAAATGCAAAAGAAATTGATTTTGTGAAGTTTTGCGACGAAAACAAATTCCGTCGAAAAACGGATGAATAAAATAAATGTAAAAGAAATTGATTTTTTGAAGTTTTTCGACGGAAAACAAATTCCGTCGAAAACGGATGAATAAAATAAATGCAAAAGAAATTGATTTGATGGAAAATGGAAAGATTTTTCGAAGGAAAATGAATTCCTTCGAAAACGGATGAATAAAATAAATGCAAAAGAAATTGATTTTGTGAAGTTTTTCGACGGAAAATGTATTCCGTCGAAGATGTATTCCGTCGAAAACGGATGAATAAAATAAATGCAAAAGAAATTGATTTTATGAAGTTTTTCGACGGAAAAACAAATTCCGTCGAAAATTTTTTAATAAAATAAATGCAAAAGAAAACGGATGAATAAAATAAATGCAAAAAATGAATTTTAGAAGATTTTTGATGGAAAATGGATTCCGTCGAAGATTTTTGACGGAAAACAAATTCCGTCAAAAACGGATGAATAAAATAAATGCAAAAGAAATTGATTTTATGTGTAGTTTTTCGACGAAAATTGTATTCCGTCGACACTTTGACGGAAAATGAATTCCATCGAAAACGGATGAATAAAATAAATGCAAAAGAAATTGATTTTGTGAAGTTTTTCGACGGAAAATGGATTCGGTCGAAGATTTTTGACGGGAAAATGTATTCCGTCGAAAACGGATGAATAAAATAAATGCAAAAGAAATTGATTTTGTGAAGTTTTTCGACGGAAAAACGGATTCCGTCGTCGAAAATTCCGTCGAAAATGGATGAATAAAATAAATGCAAAAGAAATTGATTTTATGAAGTTTTTCGATGGAAATGGATTCCGTCGAAGATTTTTGACGGAAAATGAATTCCGTCGAAAATGGATGAATAAAATAAATGCAAAAGAAATTGATTTTATGAAGTTTTTCGATGGAAAATGGATTCCGTCGAAGATTTTTGACGAAAAATGTATTCCGTCGAAAATGGATGAATAAAATAAATGCAAAAGAAATTGATTTTGTGAAGTTTTTCGACGGAAAATGAATTGCGTCGAAAACGGATGAATAAAATAAATGCAAAAGAAATTGATTTTGTGAAGTTTTTCGACGGAAAATGGATTCCGTCGAAGATTTTTGACGGAAAATGTATTCCGTCGAAAATGGATGAATAAAATAAATGCAAAAGAAATTGATTTTGTGAAGTTTTTCGGCGGAAAATGGATTCCGTCGAAGATTTTTTACGAAAAATGAATTCCGTCGAAAACGGATTAAAATAAAATAAATGCAAAAGAAATTGATTTTGTGATTTTATGATGTTTTTCGACGGAAAATGGATTCCGTCGAAGATTTTTGACGGAAAATGAATTCCGTCGAAAATGGATGAATAAAATAAATGCAAAAGAAATTGATTTTATGATGTTTTTCGATGGAAAATGGATTCCGTCGAGGATTTTTTACGGAAAATGTATTCCGTCGAAAATGGATGAATAAAATAAATGCAAAAGAAATTGATTTTGTGAAGTTTTTCGACGGAACAAGAATTGCGTCGAAAACGGATTAATAAAATAAATGCAAAAGAAATTGATTTTGTGAAGTTTTTCGACGTAAAAAGGATTCCGTCGAAGATTTTTGACGGAAAATGAATTCCGTCGAAAATGGATAAATAAAACAAATGCAAAAGAAATTGATTTTATGAAGTTTTTCGGCGAAAAATGGATTCCATCGAAGAATTTTGACGAAAAATGTATTCCGTCGAAAATGGATGAATAAAATAAATGCAAAAGAAATTGATTTTATGAAGTTTTTCGATGGAAAATGGATTCCGGAGATTTTTGCGGAACAAATTCCGTCGAAAACGGATGAATAAAATAAATGCAAAAGAAATTGTTTTTGTGAAGATTTTTGACGGAAAATGGATTCCGTTGAAGATTTTTGACGAAAAATGTATTCCGTCGAAAACGGATGAATAAAATAACTAAAAGAAATTGATTTGCTAAAGTCTTTCTAGAGAAAAATGGATTCCGTCGAAGATTTTTGACGCAAAATGAATTCCGTCGAAAATGGATGAATAAAATAAATGCAAAAGAAATTGATTTTGTGAAGTTTTTCGACGG
>JAVKPL010015978.1:0-13280 GCA_032173675.1 Gastrolobium villosum
AACACCTCAAGTATTTAAATGTTTATTTTAATGTTATATTATGAAATGAAAGTGATGGATTAGTGAAAATCCAAGTATTATGGCCAAAAGGGGCAAAAAGGGCAAAATTGTAATTTGCCAACCGTGTGTTAAGAGGCTTAAATATTGAGTTAGAGATTTCAAATGACAAAAGTAAGGTTGGAAATGGAATCAGGGCGAAAAATTGAGTAAATAGGCAAATTTGAGAAAAATCGATGAATAGTGATTTTTAAGTGTTAAAATAATGAGTGTGAGTGTACCGATAGGTGTGAAATTTTTATCATTATTTTGGAGAAAGAAAAATATGTTATGGACTGGAAAAATACGTAGATTAAGGAATTATGATTGGAATTTTTATCGGAGGTAAAGTTAGATCGCGTGTGGGACCCGTGTGACCGAAGTCACTTGGGCCACCTCCCTTTTCTTCTTCTTTTCCTTCTTTCTTTCTTCACCTCCCGTGCGCACCAACAGAGAGCAAAGAAGCCATTTTCTTCCATTTCTCCATTTTCTTCCCATTTCTTCGTTTCTCCACCGAATCGCTTGATTTTGGTGTTGAAATCTATCGTAAACAACCTTCCAAAGCCATTGGTAGCATCTAGAAGCCTTGAATCCACCTCTTTGGCCACGTTTTTGGCAAACTCAGATTCGACCCATTAGTGTTCTTGGAGATTTCTTGGAGTTTTGAGCTTCAAATGGTTTAGTGAAGCCTTGGTGGTGATCATACTACTCATTGTAAGTATATTTGTGGTCTCTTTATAGTTGATTCCATAGATCTATGAATATGTGTTCAAACCTTTGATTTTAGATGTGTGATGATAGAGAGCCCAAATGCAAAAATGCTATTAGATGAAAAGGCCTTAGAATCATGTTTGTAAGCTAGAAATGCTATGTTAATTTTTGGTGAAAAATATGGATTTGTAACTTAGGCAAAATTTGAGGAATTTTGATGAAAAATGAGTTTTTGAGTAAATTGGATTTGATGATTGTTGTAGGGTGCCTCACACGGTTGGATTTGAGAAAAGTTGAATTGGAGCATACGTTTGGAACGGTGTTGCTCGTGTTAAGGTAAACTCTTGGAACTTGGGTTTAATCCCTAGTGAGCTCCACCACACCTAGAGGAAGGTAGTGGTTGGATGGTGTAGTGATGACATGATGTGTTTGTGTGCTTGTATGCATATTGCTTGTATTGTGTGAAAATTGTGTGGTCGCTGATCAGTTGACAAGTGGAGTTTGGTCATCCGCTGGATTCATCCTTGTGAGAATGCCAGTCGGGTATTGCCGTGGAGTCGACTCTGGGAGCGGCGCCAGGATGATCCAAACGTGGGACGTCCGCCGGATAGGGCTCATGAGGAGTTCCGGCTGGGTATTGCCATGGAGTCTTCTCAACCATGGGAGAGGCGCCAGGATTGTCCAGGGAGTTATATGATGGAGTCCCTGAACACGAATCCATGAGTGGATGTTCTTGGGTGTCTCCAGGAGGAGGGTGATATTGTTTTACTTGCATAGCATATTATGTCATTTTGATACATTTTAGTGAGCCATGGAGTGGAGAGAGCCTCTAGCTCCATTGGTTTACTGAGATATATCCGTATATCTCACCCCGTGTTTGGGGGACCACATTTCAGGTCACTATGAGCCGGGAGGAGCTTCGGGCAAGAAGCCCGTATAGTGGACGTTGGATTGGCATGCGGTGCATTTGGATTGCATGGCTTTTTGGAGGAGTTTATGGAGTGCACATAGCATACCATTAGTATTTTGAGACTTAGGTCATGAACATATTGCATGATGTCATTTTCCATGCTTTTGTTAGTGTTCATGGTCATATGCTAAGTCTTGACATGTTTTATTATTCATGGCTTGGATAACTGTATACTTTGAGTGAGCATGGGACTTGTCCATTGCCACATTCATAGCCTTGAAGTCTTGATGTGTAATGATGTAAAAATGGTCCATATGTACATGTAAATGGCCATTATTTGAGAACAATGTAATTGATGTTAAACTTAAGGGAAACGCATGATGGAAGGGCCTAGAGCCTACATTAGGACATGATTATGTGTTATGTGGAGTACCAAGGGGTTAGGGATGGATTACACACCCTTTTTGGGGCTCAAAACTGCTGTAATCTGTCATTTTGCTGCATAGTAATCGATTACCCAAGCATGGTAATCGATTACCATGCAACAGGGGACGAAAAATTAGCTACTGTCTGCACTGGTAATCGATTACTGGCCTTTGGTAATCGATTACCATGTGAGGTAATCGATTACCAAGAGTTGGTAATCGATTACCAGAACAGAGGAATTGAAAAATTGGCTACTGCCTCATTTTTGACAGGTGGTAATCGATTACCACCCACTGGTAATCGATTACCACAGTGCAAATTTTGAAAATTAAGGTTTTTCTAGACTAAAATGAAGGGGCTTAACTTGATGGGTAGAACTCCAAATGATATGTGGTTTGAAACCACACGTAGACAATGTAAAGGACTACAACTTGGTAAAAGATGAGAGTAAGATGGTGAGTTAAATGAATTGAATCAAAAGAATGATTAGTGATGTTAGCAAGAATGTATGCTTCCGCAAATTGCTTTTACAATTATAGTGTTGCTTTAATTGATTACGGAAAAAATGTTTATGTAAGAAAGGAATATGTTAAAAGAAAAATTTGCCCGTAATTTAATTAATCTAATCACTGTGATTGTAACTGCGCTTAATATCATAATCAATGTTAACAATACCGGTGTACAACGGGCTGTTACATTTTATGGTATCAGAGCAGTTTTGTTTAGGGAACTCTGATTGTTGTGTGTGATGTATCTTGTGTGTCATAGCTATCTGTGAACTATTTATGATTAATGTATATGTGATTCCTCAGTGTGGGTCTGATCAACTCATTCCTTTGTGTTACATGTACAGATATCATGAGTAGGGCACGAGGTCGCCGTGGGGCACGTGGTGCAGGTCCTTTGCCACCGGATCCGGTCACTGCAGCACTGAATGCTCTGCAGGCGGAAACGGCTGCAAACAGAAATATGACTGAGAACCTGATGAAAGCTAATCAGGATATGATGCAGGCCTTTATGGCTGAGATGAGGGCGGATAGAGGTCGTCCTAGGAGGGAGAATACACCTCCACACACGGCTACGGTGACTCCTACACCGACGCCATCTGTTACTCCTCAACAGGGGGAGAGTGGGGCTAGTCACCACACTGGTGAGGCTAGTCATCATACTACTACGGATCCTAGTTATGTTCCTGATCCGTCATCTGTTGCCCAATCTACTGGGGCTGCTGGGCAGGTGCTTGATAATGCTGATGATGAGCGTAGGCTCATATCCTTTAGAAAACATAAGCCACCCGCATTTCTGGGGTCAAGGGACCCAAAGGAGGTCACTGCTTGGTTGAGGGGCATGGACAAGATTTTTCAGGTTATGAGATGCCAAGATCCGCAGAAGTTATTGTATTCTGTCTATATGCTGGAGGGTGATGCCCAAGAGTGGTGGGACAATGTGTCTCGCCCATTTATTATTCAGGGTGAGGTCCTTACTTGGACTATGTTTGAAGGATTATTCCATGAAGAATATTTTCCCCGCGATGTTCGGGAGGCTAAGCAAGGTGAATTCGATAATCTGGTACAGGGAGTGATGACTGTTGATGCCTATGTGGCGAGGTTTAATGAACTTGTCAAGTTTGCTAATTATGGAGGTACTCTACCTACTCCGGAATTCTTGTCAGCTAAATTTCAAAGAGGGCTGAATGAGAAGATTGCTAAGAGGATGTCAAATACCGCAGTGAGAAACTTTGCTGATTTGGTGACCCAATGTAAGAGGGTCGAGACGGTTTATGGGAGGTATCCGAAATCCGATTCTACAAAAGAGCAAGATGTTAAGAGGACACCTGGTCCTTCTGGTAATACCAACAGAGGAGGTTTTAATAATAGAGGTAGGGGGTTGCATGTGAGGCAGCCTCCTGGTCAGTTCAAGAGGGGTGGAAATAATGGTGGTGGTGGTGCTGCGAACAGATATTTTACCCCACAATGTGGGAAGTGTGGGAAATACCACAGAGGTGTATGTGGTGCTGGTACGTCGAATTGTTTTAGATGTGGTCAGAGTGGCCACTTTGCTAGAAATTGTACATCTTCTTCGGGGCAGGCTGCGAATCTGCAGGCTTTGCCGCCAGCTACTACTACTACTGCTGCTCCTATTGCTGTTGTTCCTACTGTGGGACGAGTTTATACTACTAATGCGCAGCGTACTGAAAAGGCTCCGAACTTGGTTAAAGGTATAATTTTTCTATCTAATGTTGATTTATCTGTATTGTTTGATTCGGGAGCAACACATTCATTTGTGGCGGACTATGTGGCGAAGGCTTTAGACTTAAAGGTAACACGGATGGTTCCGCCGATGCGTATTACTACTGCTACAGGAGAGGTTAGTGAATCGTCTTGGATCTGTGAGGATGTGAAGTTCACTTATTTAGGCAGGGGTTACACCATTGATTTAATTATCTTACCCCTGGCCTCTGTCAATTTAATTTTGGGGATGGATTGGTTGTCTCGGAACTGCGCAATGATTGATTGCTGCGGGAAGAGGTTGTTGCTATCTCACGAGAGGCCGTCTGTTTGTCCGTCTTTGTATTTGTCTGTCAGTCAGACTGTGAAAGCCTTGAAGGCTGGAGATCTGGGTTATGTTTTGTTGGGCGGATTGGTGGGTGATAAAAAGGAAGAGATTTCTACTATACCAGTTGTTAATGAGTTTGAGGATGTATTTCCGGATGAGATACCGGAATTCCCACCAGAGAGAGAGATTGAATTCTCGATTGATTTATTGCCTGGTGTGGGGCCGATCTCTTTGGCTCCATACCGGATGTCGCCACTTGAGTTGGCTGAGCTGAAGAAACACATTGAAGAATTATCTGCGAAGAATTTTATTAGGCCGAGTGTGTCCCCGTGGGGAGCACCGGTGATATTTGTAAAGAAAAAGGATGGTAGCATGAGATTGTGCACTGACTACCGACAGCTGAATAAAGTGACTATTAAGAACCGGTACCCATTACCGCGTATTGATGGTTTGTTAGATCAGTTGAGGGGTGCCTGTGTATTTTCAAAGATTGATCTCCGGTCCGGATATCACCAGATTCGGATTAAACCGGAGGATGTACCTAAAACAGCTTTCCGATCCAGATATGGACATTTTGAATATCAAGTGATTCCTTTTGGGCTTACTAATGCCCCGGCGGTGTTCATGGACTATATGAACCGCATCTTTAAACCGTATTTGGACCAGTTTGTAATTGTGTTCATCGATGATATTTTGATCTATTCTAAAAGTAAGGAGGAGCACATGGACCATTTGAGGACTGTGTTGCAAGTGTTGAAAGATAAGAAACTGTATGCTAAACCGTCTAAATGTGAGTTCTGGTTATCTGAGGTGCAATTTTTGGGTCACGTTATTTCTGCAAGTGGTGTTGCAGTGGATCCAAGCAAGATTGAAGCGGTGAGTGACTGGGAACGACCTAAGACTGTGACTGAGATTAGAAGTTTTCTGGGGCTTGCTGGCTATTATCGCCGGTTTATACAGGGGTTTTCTGCAATGGTTCTACCGTTGACCCGATTGACACGAAAGGATACTCCTTTTGTGTGGACCCAGGAATGTGAGGACTGTTTTCTGCTACTGAAAGAGAAATTGACTACTGCTCCGGTGTTGACTCTACCTGATCCGGAGGGTGAGTTTGTATTATATTGTGACGCTTCTAAGAAAGGATTAGGGAGCGTGCTGATGCAGGAAGGAAAAGTTATTGCATATGCGTCTAGGCAGTTGAGGCCGCATGAAGAAAATTATCCGACGCATGACTTAGAATTGGCTGCTATTGTTTTTGCCTTGAAAATTTGGAGGCATTTTCTGTATGGGATGAAGTTTGCTGTGTTCAGCGACCATAAAAGCTTGAAATATTTATTTGATCAGAAGGAGCTGAATATGAGGCAGCGTAGATGGGTTGAATTTTTAAAAGATTATGACTTTGAGCTGAAATACCACCCGGGAAAGGCCAATGTTGTGGCAGATGCATTGAGTAGGAAGTCTGTGAATTTATCTCATATGATGATGTGGGACAATGAAGTGATTGAGCAATTCCGTGATATGAAAATAACGGATTTCTTTGCAGGAAGAATGTGTGATATGGAGTTGACTCGGATTGAGAACGAGCTGCACGAAAAGATTAAAGAGACTCAGATTCGCAATGAAAGTATAAAGTATTTGAAAGGCCAGAGTGGCATATCTGTGAATGAACAAGGACTACTATTATATCAGGGCAGGATCGTTGTGCCCAAGGAACTTGCAGAGGAAGTTATGACTGAGGCCCATAAGGGTCAATATGCTATCCACCCAGGTGCCACAAAAATGTACCAAGATTTGAAAGTTAAGTTCTGGTGGCCTGGTATGAAAAGGGATGTTGCCGAGTACGTGTCTAAGTGCTTGGTGTGTCAGAAAGTGAAAATAGAGCATCAGAAACCTGCTGGATTACTTCAGCCGCTGGATATACCTGAATGGAAATGGGAAAGTATTTCTATGGATTTTGTTGTTGGACTGCCGAGAACTCAAGCTGGTTATGATTCGATTTGGGTTATTGTGGACCGACTTACGAAGTCTGCACATTTTCTACCGGTGCGAGTAGATTACACCACAGAGAAGTTGGCTACCCTTTATGTAAAAGAGATTGTTAGACTCCATGGGATACCGATTAGCATTGTGAGTGATCGGGACCCGAAGTTTACTTCACGATTTTGGGGAGCTTTGCAGCAGGCTTTTGGCACTCAGCTTCGACTGAGCACTGCTTATCACCCGCAGACTGATGGTCAGACTGAGAGGACCATACAGACACTCGAGGATATGCTGAGAGCATGCACACTGGAACAGGGTAATGCTTGGGATAAGTACTTACCACTGGTGGAATTTTCTTATAATAACAGTTTTCATTCCAGTCTGGGTATGGCACCATACGAGGTTTTATATGGCAGGAGGTGTCGTACGCCCACTTGTTGGACTGAGGTAGGCGATAAAGAAAGATTTGGTCCGGATTTTGTGCAGGAAACAACGGTGCAAATTGAAATGATTAGAGAAAAATTGAAACAGGCACAGAATCGGCAGAAAAGCTACTATGACAATAAGCATAGACCGCTGGAATTTGAAGAAGGTGACCATGTATTTGTACGTTTGTCGCCGGTCACAGGTGTTGGCCGTGCGTTGGGTGTGAGGAAGCTGAGTCCACGATTCATTGGGCCATATCAGATTATGAAAAGAGTAGGATTGGTGGCCTATCAGCTTGCCTTACCCCCGCAGTTATCTAATTTACATGATGTTTTTCATGTGTCGCAGTTGCGACGTTATGTTCCGGATGAGTCACATGTGGTGATGCCGGACAATATTGAAATCAGGGAGAACTTGAAGACTCCCATCGGTCCTATTGCAGTATTGGACCGCAGTGAAAAGAGACTAAGAAGTAAAGTGATTCCCATGCTGAAGATTCAGTGGGAAGGCCGCACACCTGAGGAGGCTACTTGGGAGCGGGAGGACGAGATTCTCCGGCTGTATCCTGAGTTGGCGAGCAGGTATGATTTAATTTTGCGGACAAAATTTCAAAAAGGTGGGGTGAATATAACACCTCAAGTATTTAAATGTTTATTTTAATGTTATATTATGAAATGAAAGTGATGGATTAGTGAAAATCCAAGTATTATGGCCAAAAGGGGCAAAAGGGCAAAATTGTAATTTGCCAACCGTGTGTTAAGAGGCTTAAATATTGAGTTTGAGATTTCAAATGACAAAAGTAAGGTTGGAAATGGAATCAGGGCGAAAAATTGAGTAAATAGGCAAATTTGAGAAAAATCGATGAATAGTGATTTTTAAGTGTTAAAATAATGAGTGTGAGTGTACCGATAGGTGTGAAATTTTTATCATTATTTTGGAGAAAGAAAAATATGTAAATCACTTGATTTTGGTGTTGAAATCTATTGTAAACAACCTTCTAAATCCATTGGTAACACTTACAAGCCATGAAACCATCCCCATTGCTGCGTTTTGGGCAAGGACAGATTCGACCCATTAGAGTTTTTGGAGATTTCTTGGAGTGTTGATCTTCAAATGGTTTAGTGAAGCCTTGGTGGTGATCATACAACACATTGTAAGTATATTTGTGGTCTTTTGATGGTTGATTTCATAGATCTATGAATTTGTGTTCAAACCCTTGATTTTAGATGTGTGATGATAGAGAGCCCAAATGGAAAAATGCTATTAGATAAAAAGGCCTTAGAATGATGCATGAAAGCTAGAAATGCTATGATAAATTTTGGTGAAAAAGTTGGATTTTAACTTAGGAAAATTTATGAAGATTTCATGAAAATTGGTAAGTGATGTAATTGAATAATTGAATGGTGGACCATTGGTATAGGTTGATAATGTGATTATATGATTAGTGTGTGTGTTAAAATGGAAGTGAAAACCTTGTAGAACCAACTTTTGAGGAATTCGAACCATAGAGTGGTTTGGAGGAAAAATGATGTAAAGGTTGTGAATTTGATGGAACATGATATAAAATGATGTTTAATTGGATAATGGTATAGTGTGGTATAGTGGAATGAGAAGAAAGAATGTGTGATTCATGAGGTATGTGGTAATTTGAGTTATAAAAGAGATTAAAGTTAAATGAATGAGTATTTGAGATAAATGATTGAATTGTAAATGATTTGATAATCATGTTGTGGATTATCTAGGTTGCCTCTGTTGGACGCTTTGGAAGCGGGTAAGCTTGGAGCTTACGTTTGGAGCATGGGCTCGGTATTGAGGTAACCTTTGGAACTGGGGTTTAGCCCTTGTGTGCTCCACCACACCTAGTGGATGGTTGTGGTTGGATTATGTGGTTATGACATTGTGTGATTGTGTGCTTGTATGCATATTGCTTGATTTTGTGAAAATTGTTTGGTCGCTGGCCAGTTGACGTGTGTTGGAGTTTGGACATCCGCTGGGTTCGTCCTTGTGAGAATGCCAGTCGGGTTTTGCCGTGGAGTCGACTCTGGGAGCGGCGCCAGGATGATCCAAACGGGGACGTCCGCCGGATAGGGCTCATGAGGAGTTCCGGTTGGGTATTGCCATGGAGTCTTCTCAACCATGGGAGAGGCGCCAGGACTGTCTCGGGAGTTATATGATGGAGTCCTTGAACATGAATCCATGAGTGGATGTTCTCGGGTTGTCTCCAGTTGGTGGGTGATATTGTATTACATGCATATTATATGATGTTGTATTTGCACATTGAGTGAGCCATGGGGTGGAGAAACCTCCAGGGCCCTTGGTTTACTGAGATATATTTATATATCTCACCCCGTGTTGTGGGGCATCATTTCAGGTTAGGTTGAGCCTGGAAGAGTGGAGCATGAGGTGCATGTTGGAGGCACCATGTGATGAGCATTGGATAGGGACACATCTTGCATATGATGTATGCTTTAGACTTAGATCATGAACCTATGCATGTTGAAAATGCCATGCTTTGTATGTTCATGAATATATGTTAGATTCTTCAATATGGTGTATATGTAGGACATGAGTATATATTGTATATTTGAGTGAGCATGGGACTTGTCCATTGCCACATTCATTGTACTAGAAGCCTTGGTGAATATGTTGTAAAATGGACCACATTTGATGTAAAGTGGCCATTATGTTAAAGACTTTGTATATGATCCATAATTGAATGGAAATGCATGTTTGAAGGGCCTAGAGCCTAAATTAGAGTATGTTTAAGTGTTGTGTGGAGTACTAAGATGTTAGGGATGGATTACACAACCCTTCTTGGGCTTAAAATGCTGTAATCTGTCACTTTTACTGCATAGTAATCGATTACCCAAGCATGGTAATCGATTACCATGCAACAGGGGACGAAAAATTAGCTACTGTCTTCACTGGTAATCGATTACTGGAGCTTGGTAATCGATTACCATGTGAGGTAATCGATTACCCAAAGTTGGTAATCGATTACCATAACAGAGGAATTGAAAAATTGGCTACTGCCTCATTTTTGACAGGTGGTAATCGATTACCACCCACTGGTAATCGATTACCACAGTGTAAATTTTGAAAATTTAAGTTTTTCTAGACTAAAAGAAAGGGGTTTAACTTGATGGGTAGAACTCCACACGGTACGTGGTTTGAAACCACGCGTAACTAATGTAAAGGGGTAGAACTTGGTAAGATATGAAACTAAGTTGATGGGTTTAAATGAGTTGAAAGAAAATAAAGAGTAGAGGTGTTGTTAAGCTGTATGCTTCCGCGTATTGCATTTACAATTATGGTGTTGTTTTAATTGATTACGGAAAAGGTAAACGTTATAAAAAGGAATACGAATGAAGGAAAAAGTTTACCCGTAATTTAATTAACCCAATTACTGTGATTGTAACTGCGCTTAATATCATAATCAATGTTAACAATACCGGTACGTAACGGGCTGTTACAGCTTCCAGAGATTTTGGGACACTAGTCCAGCAGTGTCGTGATATTGAGGACTTCTACAGCACGAGTAAGGCCAAGAAGGCCAAGATGGAGGTGCCACAGGGTACCGGCGGTTCCACTCCCTGGAAGAACAAAAATTTTACAAACAAGGGCAGGGGCAAGCAGATGGCGGCTAAGCAAGCGCCAAATCAGTTTAGAAAGACTGCTACTCAGGGGAACGCCGCTAGACCTCCTGCTCCCAGATGCTCTGGATGCGGGAAGTCACATTTTGGGCCGTGTTCTACCGGGCAACTGATTTGCTTCCAGTGTGGCAAGGAGGGCCACTACTCCAGAGATTGCCCGACGGCGAGAGTTGCTGCAGTGCAGGCTGTGCCATTGCAGATGGTTCCTACTGGGGCACCAGCCGTGCCACCTACTACAGGACAAGTCTACACACTTGATCGTCAGCAGTCAGACAGAGCTCCGAACCTGGTCAGAGGTACTGTTACCATTGGTGGTTCAGCTGTTGATGTGTTATTTGATTCCGGGGCAACGCACTCTTTTGTTGCTACCCCTATTGCTGTGGGGCTTGAGTTGCCCAGTGATGTGCTTTCTCCACCGATGCGGGTGACCACCGCCACCGGAGAAAAATGTTTGACCTCCACTGTTCATCGCGTTGTAGCGTTTCAGTGGAATGGCCGTGACTTCTCGGTAGATCTGATAGGATTGCCGATGGCCAACCTTGAGATTATTCTGGGCATGGATTGGTTGTCCAGAAACTGTGCAATGATTGATTGCTGTGCCAAGAAAGTGGTGATGTCTCCGGGTGGGTCCACAGCCAGTTCCTCACCGTTCATTTCAGTCCTGCAGGCGAGGAGGGCCTTGAGAGCAGGGGCATTTGGCTATGTCATGTTGGGAGGTTTGGTGAGTGGGACACAGGAGGATCTCACTGGCATTCCTGTGGTGAGGGAATTCCTCGAGGTGTTTCCCGAGGAGATTCCTGAGTTTCCACCACAGAGGGAGATAGAGTTCTCCATTGATTTATTGCCTGGTGTGGGGCCTATCTCATTGGCTCCATACCGGATGTCGCCACCAGAGTTGGCGGAGCTGAAGAAGCATATTGAGGAGCTTTCAGCGAAAGATTTTATTCGGCCGAGTGTGTCTCCCTGGGGAGCACCGGTCATTTTCGTGAAAAAGAAAGATGGGACCATGCGGTTGTGCACCGATTACAGACAATTGAACAAGGTGACAATCAAGAACAAGTGCCCTCTTCCACGCATTGATGATTTGCTGGATCAGCTCAGGGGTGCTTGCGTGTATTCCAAGATTGACCTCCGGTCCGGTTACCATCAGATACGGGTAAAGCCGGAGGATGTCCCAAAGACAGCATTTCGCTCAAGGTACGGCCTACAGGGGCCTACGGCTCAGCCTATGTCAGGCCAGATCTGACTTAGTATATTTCGTAAAATGGGCCGGGCTTGGGCTTTGAAAAAGCTTGTTTAATGAAAAGGCCGGAGGCCCACTTTCACAAGGCCTGGCCTATAAGCCTACAGGACGGCCTATATTGTACTATTTAATTTAAATAAAATAAAATAGAGTAAGTATGTCTTGAAGAAAAAAAAGATATAAATTTAAACAATTCAATTATTTATAACTTAATTATATTCGATTATATTTTAATAGAAATCTAATTTTATTTCTTATATAGGAGGAACCAACATCTCAACATGTTAGATTGTTTATATGAATATATTAAAAGGTTTTTGGGAGAGGTTATACTTACTGCAAGCATCATGATGTGTTTGTTAGATTCATGTAGTTATTTTAATTTACATAATATTGATTTATTTATTGGATCTGATGAAATATGTGTTATTTAGTTTGAGCATTTTTCTTTTGAAAATGACTTAAATGCAGATTGTATGAGTTTTGTTATGATTCATGATTCTGTTTGGATGTTGAAATTATGATTTTTGGTTTAGCAACAGAATCAAAGTATTTTGTAAAGTTGATTCATGATTTTGCTTGGAAGTTAAAAATTAACAGGCTAACGGGGCCAGACCATTCAATTTTTTTATAAACGGGCAAAGGCTCTAACAAGGCTTGGGCCAGGCCAAATTGAAAATTTTTGGCATAGGCTTGGGCCCAACCCAGCCCACTTTCACCCCTAGTTACATCCCTTTGCATTTGCATTTATAAATATAGTCATTACATAACTTGCTCTAACAAGCGAAACCTAAAATAGAGAGTGGTATGAACTAAGGAGTGGCTTGAACTACAAGAAAAGAAGATACCATCTTTCAAGCCTCGCAGCAAGCAAGAACTAAGATAGAAATCCATAATAATATCGTCATCAGGTAAATCTAAAATTTTTGGTGTTTTCGTATAATACGGATGTATTTTGAATTTCACAAGCATCACATATCGATTTTTTTTTTCTCTTTCAAAATATTAAACTGCACCGTGATAATTTGGAATTTGACGTGATGAGCTTTAAATGCTGATCCGTGTGTTGTTCCTCTCAAAGTTTCCAGATCTGCCTCCCAATTTCTGAGTTCCACCTTCGAGTTTTGTGAAGAGTTCTATTTATAAGACTCTTTTTCCCTCTTCCAAAAATACTCGCACAGCCCGGTACTTCTTTCCCGAAAATGCCCCTCTGGTGAAACGTATAACGAAAGAATTAAATTACAAATTATTACGTAATGGAAGAATTAAATTAAAACTTATTACGTAACCGAAGAATTAAATTAAAACATATTTGAATTCGAATTTTAAATTCAAATTT
>JAVKPL010015979.1:0-134221 GCA_032173675.1 Gastrolobium villosum
TATGTAGGAAAAAGCAAATCTGCGGCATCTATATGCGTATATGAGTATATTAAAAGGTTTTTGGGGAATGTCTATCCTTCCTACGAGCGTAATGATGTGTTTGTTGAATTCATGTAGTTATTTTAATTTACATAGTATGTGTTTATTTGTTGGATATGATGAAATATATGTTATTTAGTTTGAGCATTTTGCTTTTAAAGTGACGTAAATGCAGTATGAGTTTTGTTATAATTCATGATTCTGTTGGACGTTGAAATTATGATTTTTGGTTTAGCAACAAAATTTGAGTATTTTGTAAAGTTGATTCATGGTTTTGCCAACGGGTTAGGCCAGACCAATTATTTTTTATAAACGGGTCAAGTCAGCTAACAGTAACTCGTACTAGGTTTGGGTCAGGTCAAATTGAGATTTTTTGACATAGGCTTGGTCTTTTAAGAAGCGAAGCTTCCACCTAGGGCCGCTTCGCCCGCATGGTGGTTCACCGCCACGAGCTACTTGGACTCACCTGACATATATTGTTATGGAAATTAACATTTTATTAAATTATTTTGTGTTTTCCAACGATTTTAGGTTGTCCCTCTGCCAATTTTATTTCTTAACCCTGCGGTTCATCCTGTACGCAGGGGTGTGTAAAATAACCAAAAAAGTGGGTCGAAGCATAAACTACTGAACCGAACCGCTCCGTGAATAACCGGTTTTAAAAAATTAGTTCATGAACCGAACCGGTTTTTAAAGAATCGGTTTTTAAAACCGGTTTAAGGACGAACCAGTTTTTAGAACCGGTTTAAGAACCGAACCGTTTCCGAAACCGAGCCGAACATTTTTAAAAACCGAACCAAATTAATTTTTATAACTTTATTTTTTAAATTTTTAAATTTTCTCTTTTCAAGATAGGATCGACCCGAACCGGTTCCGAATCGAACCGAACCGAACCACTTTCGAACCAAACCGAACAACTTCAAACAAAGAACCGGTTTTTTGAACCGAAGCGAACCACTTTCGAACCGAACCATTTAAACCAATTTGGTTCGATTTTCAAAAAATCCGATTCAGTTAAACCGCCATATAATCAGTACGTGTGCGTCTGTAATTGTTCCGACGGATTCATCCGTCGGCGCAATTTTGATCGGTTGTGTCACCACTAAAAGAATATACATTCTATTCTGGGAGATGTTTATCCGTGAGTCTTAAGCACCGTAGTGAAGGCAATAACACCTTAAGGACAAACTATCAAACACTAGGCTTGGTTTTTTTTCCCCTTTCCCGTTATTGCTTCCTTTTAGGTTTTGTGATATTCTTTTTTGTATATTTTATAATATTTTCATTATTGCATATGTACTCATAGTTTGTCATATATATAACACATTTTCGTTTTACACATTTTTTTTTTTTTGCATCAAACACCATTTTGACATAAGTACCATAAACCTAAGATCGGGTCGAGTTATGGTGTAAAATTTAATTATTGTGAATTGTGGCTCAACATCATTGATGTGTGAAATTCTCCCCTATTTGGCTAGGGCAATTAATAGCATAATTTTCTGAAAGTGCATTCTATCAATTAAATTAAGGGGAATATGTTTATCATATTGCATGAAATGATTTTGTCTCATGCAACACATAAATAAGCGGGTGGAATCCACTAAGGAGAAAGAGAGAGAAAAAAATGGATATCACCCATTTTTGTGTATGCATAAGATAATTTTGTCTCGTACAATATAAAGACATATTTCCCTTAAATTAATCGTGGAGTCTTGATGATATTAGTTAAAGTTAAGAGAGACATATACATACCATGTTAAGTGTCATGCTGAATGCACATATGACCTATGAAGTACCGACACTTCAAAAACTCTGATGTATCGTGTCCGACACTTCCCGACAATCTTGGACACTATGACACTCCCCGACATTCCAACACACGTTATAGAAATTCAAAAAAAAATTAAAGGTTACATTGCTTTGAGTTTTTAGTTCCAACTATTAGATTTGTTGGACTACAATTACTATTTTATTGAATTTGATATAAATATTTGGGATATCTTATGTTTTTTTACAAAATTTATGAATATTATAAGTTTAGATTCATTTTTTTATTAAATATAATATACACCACATAAATTAAAAAAGTTATTTAATATCAAAACGTGTCTTAACGGGTCGAAATCTAAGATTTTTTAGAATTAACGTGTCGGAGTATCACATGTCCCGTGTCAGTATCGGTGCTACATAGCACCAACTTCATTTCTTTTCTGACGCCAAGGCAATTTACTGTTGAAATATCAAAAAATTGCACTCTCATTCTTAATGAATCAACTCGTTTGGTACATGTTAATTTAGAGGTTGGTATAGAGTTTTCTACTCTAGAATTTGGACATATTCTATTTCATATTATTAATGCAGAAAAAATGTTAGAGCAAAGGTCTATGAAAGAGAAAGAAATCAATAATTGTATTCTGTTATTTCAAGATGACCTCAATGA
This sequence comes from Gastrolobium villosum, assembly GCA_032173675.1. NCBI lineage: Eukaryota > Viridiplantae > Streptophyta > Magnoliopsida > Fabales > Fabaceae > Gastrolobium > Gastrolobium villosum. The sequence goes on from JAVKPL010015979.1 coordinate 2,483, forward strand.
GTCCCTTGAGTTCTTATACAAGACACTAGCCTTCTGTAACTAACTCATATTTACTAACAACTACATATTAATAACTTTACACGTGACAATAACTAACAATAAACTCTTGCTAGAATGTAACTAATTGCAACTAATTACTTACACGTAACAGAAAAATATGATAATAGATGAAGAGATGTTAAAATGTTGTCCAATAAAATGGGTTATATTATATACCGTATTATCCTAGAAAATAAAAATGGGCCTTTGGAAAGGTTATGGTTGACAACTGGACACTGAAACTTCTTAACAAATTATTCGGAGAATGGGCAATTAATTGAATTAAAAATGGCCACTACTTTCGAACAAAAAAAAGTGGCCAATATTTTTTCTTTATTATTTGTGACGGAAAAAAAATTTAACTTTTTTTTCTCATTTCTCTTAAAAAAATAATTTGTTACAATATAATAAGAATCAATTGGGATCTATGCTCATGTTCAATAAAGGAAAAAAAAAATCAAAGATTTAGAAAAAGATAAAGTAACCAATTATTTTACCAAAAAAAAAAAAAAAGTAACCAATTATCTATTACAACACCAATAAAACAAAAGGGAAGGGGACGCTCTAATTTCTTGTTTCTTTCTTTCATTTGTAGTCAGTAGTTCTATTGAGCGGAACCTGGCAATATTCTTTTAGGATTAATATTTCTTATGTTTCAAGTAATAATTTTATTTTCTATACACACATGAAAATATACGAGACTCATGTTATCTTTTTCTTTCTCTTATCTTTATATGGTCTCGTATAGGTCTCATATGCTTTTATGAGTGTGTAGGAAATAAAATTATCTCTTATGATATAAGAAACAATAATCCCTGATTTTTTAGTCCAAATCAAGAATAGGTAAATGAAACGACCCTATTGAGTACCCTTTTTGTTCTAAGTATACATTAAATTACTTACCAAAAAAAAGTATACATTAAATGCCTTTTAACCTTTGGTTTCAGTGTTTTTTTTTTTTGGGTGTGTCTGTAAGTAAGTTTTTTTTTTTTTTTGGTTGCAAGAACCATAACAAAACCCACAATGGAAACAGGTTCAACATTCTGTTTAGTTCTTAGGAATTTATGTGTTCCCATATTTGATAGGGATTTCAAACCCATTGCCAGCAATGAGGGGGAACTTCTAATAAGCCAACCGTCCCACCATTGTTAGTGTGCCAAATGTCAACCAAACCCTGCAAGAAATTGACTTCCTTAATGACCCACGCTAGACCAAATTACTTGCTTTTATAAGTTAAAGTGAATGTTTTGCTTAGCATAAAAAAAGTTAATTTTTTAAAAAAACTTTTAGAAAAAAAAATTTATTTTAAACATGAAGGAACAAAAATGAGCTTTAAGTAGTGGATACCACTTTCCCCCACCAAAAATTACCTATTAAAATAAAGGGTCTAAGGAAAGCCTAACAAAAAGACCTTTTAGTGGACTAAAGCGATTTTTCATAGCTAGATAAACCTTGTTATTACTTAGTTATGAGTTGTGACCATGTATAAGTAAAAAGCGATAGATAGCATTTACCGAGGAAAAAAAAGAAGCTTTAGATAGTTGTGACCAGGGGAAGTGGGAAGAAAGATAGTGCGCTAGCTAGCACGCATTGAAATTGGATAAGAAATAGCTTCATTATTCAATACAAAAAAATAAAAATAGCTTCATTAAAATAAAAACAAAAAATACACCAAAATTGCCTAACTCATGACTAGACCACGTGCTCTGGGTTCCATTTGGGGCAAACCATGAGCTATCTAAAACTTGTTTGGTCTTAATATAGGGCGGTATCAATCACCAAACTTAATATTTCTTTTCTCAATCAATTCGGAATAATCAAAATCAACTTTTGATTCTCCATGCCAAACGAACACAAGGAGAGGGAGAAAAAGGGAGGAGAAGCTGAGCGAGCACGCGTTAGCATATCATGTGATGTTCTTTCTTGTGGATTTTTTTGCATTAGAAATACCAAAAAATTCTCAAAAAACTTCCTCGACACAATTGTAGAATTTAAAATATGGTGGGAAATGATACAGTAATCTGCATGAAGAAAATACTCAAACCACTCAAGTGAAGACGTTCAAACATGAACGAATCCTCAGCCTTGGAATCCTAACAGTTTTCCTTCACTCAGTTATGATTTTATCCTTGACCAGTTGACCTACAGTTTTCCGTGACTGTACAAACAAACACTTCCATTTTAATATATGCATCTCGTGAGTGTAGGCCGAAATACAGGAATTGGATATGGGCCTATGGCTTCTATGAGCACCTGAAGTGTTTGACCCAAGAAAGAGTGGATTAATGAATATATCATTATTTTGGGCCTGATCAGCCCAGTTTCAAGTCATTCCAGCCCAGCCCAGCATTAGATTTGTTAAACTTATATATATTTTGGGTCTAAATAAACCGTCCAATTTTTAGAAATTACTTGAGGTCTAACTGATCTAACGCCAAGTCAGGTCAACTTGTTAAAAAACAAAGATAAACCTTAGAGAACTTGGGTTTATGGAGCGTTTCTCTTTAGGTCCGGAACCTGATGCTCTTTCCCAGAAATAGAAAACAAAACCGGATTAGAAGGGAAATATTAGAAATGGGAAGGGTATAAGAGTCTTTTTATTTACCAAAAAAGGAAAAGGACCATAAAAATTTTGATAGTCCTGGACTATTTTAAAATTTTCCGGGTTTATGGTTTATTGATAACTTCGTAATTTCTTGGGTTTATGTTTTTGTGAATGCAAAAAAAAAAAAAATTCTGCTCGAACAGAAATATCTCTCATTGAGCATACATGTGACTTATCCACATAAAAGAAAAGCAATCAAAATTTACTTATATAAATGGCACTTAAGTTACCGCTATTAAGAAAATAAATTTCGTTCCCCTAGTTTATATAATAAAATATAAATTGATAGTTAATTATTATTTGAAAAAATGAAAGTATGAGTCTTCATGAATTATTAATCATTACGTAAAACTGAAGATTGCATTTGGATCTTTTTAATTTTTATTTTCAGTTGATGTTTTTTATTGATAATTATTAAAATATCACTTTTTATACTTTTAAGAATTTGTTAGAGAAATGGTAAAAACATGAAACAGAAAACAATGTGATATTTTTGTAATTATCAACAAAAATATATCAAATATAAAATTAAAACAAATCAAACACAACTTAAGCCATATATATAATTAAAAATAAAGTAAACATAAGATAATATTTCTATAAAAGGTCATGAGTTCGAACATAAACTACTAAAAGTTCAATATTTTATCAAATCAATAACAAGAATACCAAGTTCTCTTGAAATGCCAAATCAAAGCTACCAAGATCTATGATATATAATGAAACTCAAAAATATTCTGTCTGGTACTCAGGTCTTTGCTCTTAACAACCCGGTATAACGGGCTACGTACGTACAATACAGTTTATGTCCATATCAACGGAAAAATATTACAAAAAGTGGGTTGCGATCATCTCAGAGATCCAACGGCAAGCGCACTGTTTCTATAATAATAGTAGTTACAATTATTATTAAAAAAAATGTTAGCTACCAGCATTGTATAGAATCATTATTTTTAAATATTACGTCAATTATTTTAATCAAATAATGTTTGTAACATATTTTATTATATGAGTCTTGGTCTGGTAGCTAAAATCAAATCTAGTGTATTTTACTATATGACGTGTCTTGCTGGCTTTATTAAGTTCGAGTTGATATGATTATGTTTTGTCAAACAAGTATAAGAATGTTGATTTTAGCTAACCATTTTTTACTATAACTTTCATATTACTTTAGTTATTTTTTAAAGATTTAATTTTAATTCATTGTTAATATATGCCTTCTTCACATTGTAGACTAAGTATATTTTATGATTAAAAAGGTTTAATTGTCACATCTATATTTTAAGAGAAAGAGGCTATATTTACAACCACTTTTATTACGTTCGATTAAAATCCAATTCACGGTGCCATTGATTTGATTGTGATGAAACGATAATGAAAATAATTATAAGAAAAAATTAATTGTAAATATAACCTCTCTTATTTTAAGAAGCCTAAATAATATTGGGAAAAGTTATAATTACTACTTATTTTTTCTTACTATCTTTTACTATCAAATCTTAACCGTTGATTTCCGCTAATCTAACGGTTGTAATTTATGGTGTCATACTTATTAATTAATTATTAATTTCCAATAAATTATAATTGTTAGATTGACGGAAATCAACGATTAAGATTTGATAGTAGGAGGTAATAAGAAAAATAGGTAATAAGTATAACATTTCTCAATAATATTACGCCAAAACATCATTAAATAATTATAACAAAATTTATATTATCGTGGATCAAATTTACTGGATTCTATGTAGAGTTTAATCACAAATTTTGCGAAGGAACCTAAGTACGCATGAAATAACCAATCCTCTACAAAATTTTGATGTAAACAATTTAATGCAAAGTAATATGCTTACACCACAGTAATGCATAAGTAAATTACGTTACTCCAAGGATGTGTTTGGTATAGGAGAAATTTTTTAGTATTTGGGAATCATAATTACTGGGAATACAATAAGAAATTGAGTTTACCGGAAAAGTTACGAAAAATCTGTTTGATTCACCAAAATATTACCGGGAATATTGGGTAAAGATTATTGATTCTATGTTTGGTTTAGAATGAAATATTATTGGGAATATGATGTTATATTACAAAAATAACCCTGAATGCTTTTACTTTGAAGATTACAAAAAGCTGTGCCAAATTTTGACGTGGTGCTTTCCCTTCATGTTGGATTCTGAATTATCATATTATTTTTGGTAATCTAAAGAATGACTTTTCTTTGTAAATCACATAATTAGTAATACAAGGATGTCCGGTAAATTGATTTTGTTTACTTATACCAAACATATCAATTTATGTTTACCAAAGTACCTCTTTACCATTAATCTTTCAAATAACTTTCCTAAGGTTGGATTACAATATTGGATATTAGAGTATACATGTACTTTTGCCACTGCGTATGACCGTTAGTTATTATACAGTTGTTATCATGCCACAAGGTAGTTGAAATATGTCTTTGTATGAGAATAAAATAGTCATATTAATTAAAAATTCTAACACTGTTAAAGAGAGCTTTAATGAAAAAAAAGTAAAGAAGGTAAGGCATGTTTTGCAAAAAAAAAAAGATTTTAAAAATCGTAACTATTTTTTTATTTTTAGAATCAAATTTAGAGAAATATTATTTTTGGGTTTAGTTTTTAATTTTTAAAACAAAACAAAAAAACACTAAAAAACAATTGTTTCCTTAATTATTCTACAAAACAGTTTTAAGTGCCTGTTTGAATCTTCTTCGTTTTTTAACTAGAAACTACTTATAAGCATAAGTTAGGCCAAACAGGTTTTAGGAAAAACTCTTATAATGAAAAGCTCTTTTTTTCTTAAATATAATGAAGAAAAAAGCTGAAAACTAAAAGCTCCTAGGAGGAGCTTTTTTTAAGCTCTTATATGTTTTTCTTGAATTGTGTTTTTTTTTAATAAAGAGTTATAAAGATATAGAGAGAAATAATTTTCTTGAAACATATGCTTTTAAGTAATTTTTAAGCTAAATTTTTTATGTATTACAAAACAGATTTTAGCTTCTTTTTTAGAGCTCTTTTTTTAGCTTTAGCTTATAAGTACCTTACAGCTTAAAAATAAGAGAATCCAAACAGGCTCTAAGAACAAAAATACCATAACACAATCAAATAGGCCCTTAGACTCTATTTGATTACTGTTTTTAAAAATAGATTTTTAGTTTTCAGAAGAAAAAATAAAAAAACTCATTTGGTAAGGCTTGTTTTATGAAAAAAGTTTAAAAACTGTAATTGTTTTTATTTTATTTTTAGAATCAAATTTAGATAACATATTTGGGATATTTTTATTTTTTATTTTGGTTTTTAACTTTCAAAATAAAAAAATGCAAAAAATAATTGTTTCCATAATTATTTTACAAAATGATTTTAAGAAAAAATAAATTAGAACATAATCAAATAAGCCTTAAGATCTTCCCTATTTTTTTTTTTTTTTGGGTGTGGACATTACCCTAGTTTTTATTAGCTATATGAACACGAGTACTACTAAGTCAAAACCAAAAGTACAGAATGTGCATATCGTGGATATGCGAGAATAAACATTTGACAGCAATAATGGTTAGTATAAAATTATGAAGTTGAAGTACGCTTATTAAACGCTTCAAATTTAGTATTATAAAAATGTTTCCCCAAAATTATATTTGCCATGACATTTTTTCAACCAAGACTGATAAATGATAATGGAAGGTAGAAATCAAAGTTGCCATCAAACGACAAAGTGTCTTAGTCATCTATTAGTAAATCTGTGCCATTCATGAAGATGGAGAAAGAAAGTGGAAAATTTTCAAAGTTGCCATCTCATGTGTATATATGTATGGGAAAAATATTTCTCAAGCTGTTTGAGTTAAGTTTATTTTCGGTCATCATTTCTTTATATTTATTGATTCACCTTTGAATGATTATGATTCTCTTTTTCTCTCTCTTCCTTTATCACCATTGATCCATCTTTGTACGGTTATAATTTAGTAACCGGAAATAAAGTTATCTCTGACAGTTTGAGATATTATATATATATATATATATATATATATATATATATATATATATATTTCTGCAGCTACTGTACGTGCAGCAATCAAATATTTGTCATATGTATACTTAAAAGCATTAAATGCACGAAATCATAACCATACAAAGGATGTAAATATTAAATGTGAGAAATCATAACCATACATCTATCATTGTTGTATATAAAACAGCTGCAGAAAATATATGTATATATATATATATATATATATATATATATATATATAGGGTTTAACTTTTCTTATGTTGTAGGATTGTAGGAGAGAAAAAAAGTAGAAAGAAATTAAATGTGGGCCCCATATTTTATATTAAAAAAAAAAAGAAAAATTAATTGGCACGGAAAACGAATTTGTGTAGGAAAATGGGAATACCTCATGTGACATGAGAGTATTATTTCCCATATATATATATAGATATATATATATATATGTGTGTGTGTGGGGTAGGATATTCTTACATCTGTGTAAGAGTTAGAAGTCTTACACTTAATCTTGACCAGTGATCCAAATGTATCCAATGGCTCATATTCCCAAAAAAATTGAACCATTAGATATAAGTGGGATCAACAGACAAGATTGAGAGTGTAACTTACACTGGTGTAAAATGATCCTGACCCTATATATATATATATATAGAGAAAACATTTTCTCATGTTGCATGAGAATTCAATTCTCATGTTGTAATTCAACTTTTGGTGTGTCCCATATTTATTAAAAAAAAAGATTTGCACGCAATTCGAATGATCACTAACATGAGAGTTGAATTCTCATGCAACATGAGAAAATTTTTTCCCTATATGTATATATGTATATGGGATTTGATTTTCTTATGTTGCATGAGAATTCAATTTTCATATTGTGATTCAACTAGTGATGGGCCCCACATTTATTAAAAAATGAAAAAAGAAAAGAAAAATTTTACACGCAAATCGAAGGGTCACAACATGAGAATTGAATTCTCATGCAACATGAGAAAATATTTTCTCTATGTGTATATATATATATATATGTATATACATATATATATATACATATATATATGTGTATATACATATATAGATATATATATATATATATGTATGTATATATATATATATAAGAGGTAAGATCCTTTGGCACCTTATCTAAGAGTCATTAGATTAAAAAATATCAATGGTGTCACATGCTTATAAATCAGAATCATTGATCTTTTTTGATCTAATGCTCTCAGATAAGGTGTCAAATTTTAAATTTGACACTGGTATCAAAGGATCATATATATATATATATATATATATATATATATATATATATATATATATATATATATAGAGAGAGAGAGAGAGAGGATCAGCTTACTCTCAATCTTAACCGCTGATTTTCACATATCTAACGGTTATAATTAATAATCAATTAATGAGAATAATGTAATTAATTATAATCGTTTGATGGACGAAAATCAACGGTTAAGATTGAGTGTAAGAGTTGTTACTCTTATACCGGTGTAAGAAAATCCTGCCATATATATATATATATATATATATATATATATATATATATATATATATATATATGGGATAGGATCAACTTACACCGGTGTAAGAATAATAAATCTTACACTGAATCTTAACCGTTAATTTTCGTGCATCCAACGGTCGAGATTTATTGGGAATTAAAAATTAATTAATGAGTAAGACCTAATAAATCTTAACCGTTAAATGCAGAAAATAATTGGTTAAGATTTGGTGTAAGACTTATTATTCTTATACTGGTGTAAGATGATCCTATATATATATATATATATATATATATACAATTAATTAGCAGGTGGTTGAATAGCCATTTTCAAATATATTATCGTATCAAGTTATTGGTTTCTCTAATAGCCACGTCCATCAGTCTATGTTTACCTAAACTTGACCTTATTGGCAAGGTAGGCAGTGTAAGTTATCTCACCCTCTTTCCCTGGCCATAGATTTACCTGATTCAAAACTTGGAAAGGTATTCACTTATCTAGATTTTTATTTTTATCATTAAGAAATATGTCTTTGTATTTTTTATTTACTTGAATCCTCATCTTTATAGATTTTACTCATTAAAAGGTTAATTTTTATTTATTATGAACAATTTTTTTTTTAAAATTTTTATTTATTAAGATATTGATCATTCGAAAATCATATCCCAAATATGTAAAATATAGAAACTAGTATAAAAAATTATTTACAAAAACTAAAATATAAATAAATAAAAACATACTAAGCAACATTTTCTTTAAACTTTGACAAAATAAGTATAACAGTGGGCTTGTTAAATATAAAATTGTTTGCAAACTTTCATTTAAGAATTTAATTTTCTGAATATTTGGTTCTTAATATACAGTATTAGCCTATATTATCAAATTTTTAAGAGTTTGATTCACCTAAAACTTAAACTTTTGAAAATGTTAGTTTTTGTCTTTAGATATTTATATTTTTTTTCAAGCTACCGTACATTACATGAGTTTAAATTGAATGTAGTTTAAATTGAGTTTAAAGGGAAAAGTTTAAAAAAAACCCTACGGTTTCCCTTTGAATCACTTAGTTCCCTAAGCTTTTTTTTGTCACTTGCTCCTTTATCGTTTTTTCCATCTAAGTCCTTACTTAACACTATTAAAAATTTGATAAATCTGTTTATTCTACCCTTTATATTATCTTGTTCCTCAAGCTTTGCTAGTGTTCTAACAATACAACCAAATTTTCTTTAGTTATCCAGTTTCTGAAATAAATTGTGAAGTGCCACAAGATTGGTGATATGAACATAAAAAACAGTTGCAATGAGATTAACCAAAGTGATGTTAATTAAAAATAAAATTTACAAATAAACCAAATACTAAAGGACAGAAGAGTAAACTATTGCAAGGTTAAATACAGTATAAAATAAATTCCCTTTGTGCTGAATTATTAAACCATATAAATAAGAGTAAGAGGGTGTTTAATACATAATGATGGCATCTAAGAAGCAAGGTATACAATGAGTTGATGTCATAGAATTAGATGTGGTAATATGGGTTGAGCCCGACTGGTCAACCCGCCAAAACGGGAAGGGTTGGGTTGAGATTTTCAACCCACCAACCCAATTTAATCCGCCCCGCCTAGAAGTGGTCAAAACGGGTTCTTTAATAATGCATATGGTTCAACCGTTTATTCAAGAAGATTGAACTCAACCAGAATCGTTGTGATGGAATAATGTATTCTTTAATAGTAACTAAATAGAATGATACAATTATAAATTACATCTTGAGGAAGACCATCAATATCAAAATTCAAAGGCAATAAGAAACCACAATCGTTGCGATGGAATCTTGTACTCTTTAACTCTTTTTAGATTACTCGATGATCCAATATGATGTATTAGGAGGTTTCCAGTGATGATTCTCACCAAAGGATATTGGGAGAATCGCAACACATTCTTTTAACCTCAAGGATAACTCAGTTGTTAATTAAGTGCCCAGGTGATTACTTTGGTCAGGGGTTCAAACCTTGGCATAAACAAATTTTTGAAATTTTTTGAAGGTCAGAGGGAAACCGCCTCCCCCTCGAAGAGGGATTCATTTCACCCTTCCTCCTGTCATCTGTGCATCTGTGACAGTGGTTCAATGCACTCTCTGTTTCAATGAGGAACTAGCCTTAGGGACCATACTCCGACGACAATATGATTGTAGAAGGTTGTGTTGGGATACCTCTCAAGTTATCTAAAAAAATAAAAAAACATATATGGAGGGTTATTTGAATCCGACTATATATTGATACAATTTATCCCCTCTCACAAAATTCAAAATAAAACAAAATTTTTTAACTACCTACGATAAAAAAAGCCAAATTACCGTGAACAATTATTTTACTGCAAAAAAAAAAAAAATTACTTGTATTATTAATTTTCTTTCTTATCATTATCCTTAATTGATTTTTATATCTGAAAAAAAAAACATCTACTATTTTTTAAACCAAAAATATCAGTAGAATTGAAAGAAAGAAAATTATTTAGTACTTTTTTTTTATCATATCTTCCATTATTATATAAATTTTGCGTGAGTCTCACTAAATATATGATTGAATAAATTTTTTTGTAAATCTTTCTAAAAAGAAAATAAACTTAATATTTTTTATACAACTCATATAGAACTCATGTAACATTTAATATATATATATATATATATATATATATATATATTAAAAAACAAAAATAGATTCTCTCAAGTTAAATAAAACATGACATAATCATATGAAGAAATTACAATCATCTAAAGATAAATCAACGGTAATAATTGTTAGAATTTGTGTTTTAAATTCCATGAGTTATGAATAAGAAATAATTAATGAAGAAGACGAAAGGATATGTGGGTAGAAGTCCCACATTGGACAAGCAAAAAGAGGTGGAAAGATATATAAGCCACCATCTCACCTCTCTATTTTCCCCTTGGGGGCACTCCACTTTTGTGGAGGAGAGAGCATGCAGGTGGACCTTGGTCCACCACACTCGCGTCGTTATTTGGCTGGCTCGGCTCAATCGTGTATGTGTGAGAGAAATAAATAATATTTTTATTAATTTTTTATCATCTGTCCAAAATACCCCTATCTTATCTGTTGCTTCCCTCCAAACCGAAATGTTACTCCTCGCCATTTTGAATAAAAAAGGCGCGTTCGGTTGCGTCCAGATTGGTAGCGTCATCGCATTTTGTAAACGCAATCCGTTCTATACTGGGAGACAATTGTTCATCAATCTTCGGAATCAATAGAGGGGAACAAATTATCTTAAGGAGACAACTTCTATTGAGCTCGGATTCCTTCAATTATTTTTGCATACTGGCATCTGATTCTTGTATACAGCGAGTTTGTTCTTTATTCTCTTTATTACTTTTATTGTGAGATTAATTAATATACCTGGTATCATATACGGATTCAAATTTTTAGGTGAATTTATATTTCACCCACTGTCTTCTATAACAATGATTTTGTAATTACTTATTTTAATATATATTTTTTCTCTTTTCTTATCATCATTAATCCATTTTTATATGATTATGATTTTCCTATATAACCGAGTCATATTTTACATGGTATCAGAGCCTCGTGTCCCGGGTTCGATCCTTGCTGCCGCTCACTTTTCTTCAAGTGGAATTTCTTTGTTTATACAAGTAGGTGGACCTCTGCCCAGTGGACTCTCGTGTGAGGGGGCGTGTTGAGATATATAAAATCATTAATGAAGCCCCACCCAACAGTTTAAACTTTTGGATTGGATTGGATTCGTTCTATACGATGTATTCCTAAAAAAACGCATATGTTACTGGCACCGCTCTTCTAGTCTTAGTATAAAGAAGAAGTGCAGTGTGAAAGAAGAAAACCGTGAGGTACCCATAAATCATGATACAGCCCCCTGCGCGCCTCTAATAAATTTTAAGTAGTTGTTGGTTATCTTATCCATCTTAACATAGATCCTATAAAGCCAACACAATTTAAACCATGCTTTAATAATTGCAAGTATAGCTTCAAATGAAATGAATTTGAGCGTATTGATAGTTATGCCGGTACTAGTCATATATGTCCAGCCAAGCGACTCATTGTCAGTTGCCATTTTTTTATTTTTTATTTTGGTAGATTCAGTTGCCAATTTTTTTTGTTAACAGTGTTTTGAGGTAGGGGTGATAAACAAAGCAGGGATATTTGGCCCGACTCGTGAAGGTTTAGACTTACATGTCTAAAATCGATTGTTGAAATCAGACTTGAACTTGTATAAAAACTCGTTTAATAAAAAGGCATCAACTCCAATTCAAAAGCCCGATCTTAGAGCCTATCAGGCTGACCTAGTATACTAACTTTTATTTTTATTTTATATTTTTTATACTATTCATTCATAATAGTTTTCTCTCTCCTCAACCCATTTCATCTCATTTTATTAGTTAAACGGACATTTTACATGATTTTATTCTATATTATACTGTTTGGATATACATTAAATTTATGAATCTTTGTGAAATTATCAGTGTTGTTGATCGTATATTCTGTTTGAATAAATTTTTGTTGTCTTAATTTTTAACGGGCTAAATCATGTTTTTATTTTTTTTAAATATGTCAGGCACAAACCAAAGATTATATTCATAACAGGTAACATGCTAGACTAGACAGACACATTTAAACACAGACTTAACCTCTTAATACCAAAGTTTGGCTCGACTCGGCCCGTTAACACCCATATTTCGAAGTATAAATTATGGGTTTAATATCTCTTATATTATATAAGATAAAACTATTTCCTATTTTTATGTAAAAGTATATGGGCCCAAATTTTTTTTCCCTCTCTTCACATTTCACATGGTCCCATACACTTTTATATGAATATAAGAGATAATCTTATTTCTTATAATATGAAAAATATCGTACTCATAAATTATTGCATATTTGCAGAGCTACCTATGAGATTATTATTACATTTTTATCCTTAATATATTTTAACAAAAGCTATTATTTTAAAAAGGATTTTTTTTATAATGAATAAAAAAGGTTAAAAATTTCCAAGACGGATTTTTTTGTTTATGTATGCCAACTTTTTGTAGTTATATTTATTTTTTAGTTTCGTCCTTATTTTAATTTTTTATTTATAAGTTTTACATTTTATCTTAATAATTTATTCTAATAATGAATCATTTCCATCTTTTCTTTTCAAAACCCAGTAAACAAGTTATAAATTTTTTTTCAACTTTAGCTTAAAAGTAATTTTTAGCTTTAAAAAATGCTGGAAAAAGTTCTCAATCTTTTGTTTTATTTTAAAAACTTAAAATAATAAAAATATAAGTGAGTGATTAGACCCATCTTTAATTAAAGCTAAAATCTTAAGATCTTAATGGAGCGAGCACAAACTTGCTTTACTTTTAGGAGTATTTGTAATAAGTTTTAGTCTTAAGGACACTAGTTAATAATTATCATCGAAGGTTCTATTATACAATGATTAAGAAAATGGTTCATTTTTTCTGCCGTTATTGCAGATAACTTATCTGCAGTAAGCCAATACGACGTCGTTTTGGTGCGAAATCATAGTTTTTTTGTAATCTTAATTTATTTCAGGTTATAATAATCTTTATATTTATAATTTTTTAATACCAAAACGACGTCGTTTTGGGAATAAATGCAGATAACTTATCTCAGAAACATTTTTCCCTTAACAAAATCAATAAATACTTTTCATTTCAGGAAAATATAAGTTAATTTGACTATATTATTGTCTTTAATGCTCTGTTATTTCACTTATTAGAGATATTAAAAGATAAAGATAAAATGAAAATAACAATAACTAATATTTTATTGATTTTCTAAAGTGATTAATAATTTAAAATGAATTAAATCCTTTAAAGTGATAATTTTTTTAAAACGGAAAAAATATTTAAAGAAATGAACATTAAATACTTTTCTTGTTCCAAAGATAATAAATAGCTTAGTTTTCATATAATATTTTTTATTTAGTTTTATTAACCACCATCTTAAAATACGCGTTAACAAATTCAATATATTTTTATTTTTCAGTTAAGAATTTTTTTCAAGCATGTTCTTTTCTTTTTTTTTTGTAATCTGAAGGGGAAAACCCCACAGAGATTTCAAGCATGTTCTTAATCTTAAGAAAACAAGCGTTAAAAGATAAAAAAAACATTTATTATTATTGTTGAATTATTTAAAAATCAACTATTGAATGCTTTTGGATCTTAAAAATATTAAACACTTATATTTTTTATCTAATAAATTTATTTTTAATTCATTAATTTGCCCCAGAATTTATCGCACATATTGGGTTAAATGTGAAACTTTTGCACTCGAAGGGGTAAGTCTTACCTTTTCTCTTTTCTCTCACGACAATTTGTTGCGACATCGACAAGTGCATCGGTCGTACAAGTAATAAAATGGTAAAAGTAGAGTTGTCGAACCCACAATGATTGATTTATCAAGTAATAATTTATTTATATAATTAAAGTTGGTTCGATCTTGAAAATGGATTTGATGAGAATATTGATTTAATTGTAAAAATAAAATATTTTTAATATTAAGAAATCAAGAATGAAAAAAACGCAAGAAATATTTTAACCTTCAATTAAAGACGAGAGTAGCTAGGGATTCGACTTCCCGAATGTTTTCCTAACGAGTCTAATGTTTCATCAATTAACATTCAAGATCAATTATTCACAATTCTTTGTAATTTAACTAAATCCTCAATACTTTAGTGGTTTCAATTCCTTACTCTATTCCACGGCTCTAATCTTTTAGGGCTTTTTTCTAAAGCACGTTTTAAAGTCAAGAATTATGCGTCATATAATTTATAAGACTATTTCTAGAACATACAAACTCTAGCAATTAATCAAATGGAATCAAGAAAGCAATATTCCTATTCACATGCAAGATTCTAATGCCCATTCAAGATTGTCCAGATCACAAACGAGACTAAGAATTCAAAACAGATTAATTGCATAACTGAAACATGAAAAATAATTATAAGAAGGATTAAACAGCGTTCAGGAACCCATTGATTTTGTCTTGTCCTAACTACATAAAAAAAACTAGCCTAACATGTTCAAGAAAATAAGAACAATAGATAAAAAGAAAAAGAGAATTCATGATAAAACCAAATTAAAGATGATCCACGGTGAAGCTTTGAGTTGTTCATCTTCCTTCTCCTTTCCAAGTTCTCTCCCTTGCTTCCTGTCCAGGTCTATGTCCGCGTGAATCCTCTCAGAAGCCCTAATTGCATCTCTTTCAAAGAAATAAAATTGGACTTTTAATTTGGACAAGACTCGCTGAAGCGAGCTACTCAGCGAGCAAATTTTAACTCGTCGCTTGCATTGCTTGCTCTAAATGGGCTTGCTCGCTCCAGCAAGCAAGAATTAATTCTAATTAATACTTTATTTTTCTTGATCTTTATCCTTTACAACTGTCTTTATCCCTTATTATTTGTAATTATTATTTTATACCTGAAACAAGATGAAAAAGAGATTAGAATCATATCAAATATAAAAACTTTATAACCTTTTGCTTTTATTAATTTATACTATATTCTTTATCATATTCATCTTTATTTAATGTAGTTTTGCTCTTATAAACATAATATTTTTAACACTCATCAACAATTGTTCAATACACCATTTTATTCAATAACAAGTTAGTTGTAGAGTTGTACTCTGAGTGGCAAGAGTGGAATAAGTGAGTATACCTACTGGTTATATCAAAATAAAAAATAAAAATTGTTCATTAAATGCTTACGAAGAAAAAAAAAAAAAACACACACACACACTAGAAAACACAGTCCCGTCGCCTCCCCATTCTCACTCTCAGCATCTGTCTACAGTATATATCCCATTCTCACTCCCACTAAAGACAACAAGGGTGATTAAAGTCAGTGAACCCGGCCGGGGCAGTTTAATTAAGTATTTAAAATATACGATAATAGTGGTAAGTTTCTTTGCAAGCAACCGATTCTAGAAACCATTTTCTAATAATTATAACTACATCTTGGGCATAACTTTGATAGCATTATAAATATTACCCAGCCTCGTTTTTAGTTCCTATAACTTTCTCCCTTTATCATCAACAGGATTAAGGTTGCAGCTTTGCTTCCCAGTATGGAGTATCCTCTCTTATCCATTTTCACTTTGCTCAATGTGAGCTTCAACTTCCGAGCAACTGAAACGTGCTTATTTTTACTTTTCTTCAAGTTGTGGTTTCTTTTTTCTTCTAAATTACAAAAGCACGATTTCTTCCTTTACTTTTATTTTGAATAGGGAATTGTTAGAATACCTATAAAGGTCGTGGCTACGAAGCACCGACATTTCAAAAACTCTGACGTGTCGTGTCTGACACTCTCGGACACTCCCCGACACTCCAACACGTGTTATAGAAATCAAAAAAAGGTTTAAAGGTTGCGTTACGTTGAGTTTTTTAGTTCAAACTATTAGATTCGTTGGATAACGATTACTATTTTATTGAGTTTAATATAAATATTGAGATATCTTATGTTACTTTGCAAAATTTATGAGTATTATAAGTTTATATTCATTTTTTTGTTAAATTATTGAATATTAAATATAATATATACTATATAAATTTAAAATATTATTTAATATCAAAATGTGTCCTAACGTGTCGAAATTTAACTTTTTTTTAGAATTAACGTGTCGGAGTGTCGTGTCATATTGTGTCACGTGTCCCGTGTCGGTATCGGTGCTACATAGCTCATGGGTAGTTTGATGATATATTTATTAATTTTTATGACCAATAACGGATAAATATTTAACAATTTACCCTTAATATTAGTATAGTTAAATTAATGCGCACTCATGGATATGGATAATCTCTTAGTAATATATTCGATGTTTATTAGAATTGATGCTAATGAGGTTTTGTATTTAATTTAATTTGCAGCTTGCGGTGGTGGCAACCCATGCTGCCTTGCCTCCTGAATTTTACTGGAAGTCCGTGCTTCCTACCACGCCCATGCCAAAAGCTATCACTGATATCCTTCACTCGGGTCAGTACACGTTGTAATTAAATTCAAGTTCGATTTTAAATTATTACCAGTCGAGAATCTAAAACTACAATACGGGAAAAAGAGTACCCTTTTGAATTCTTAAACTTTACTGAAAGTCTATTTAAAGGCTTTAGGACTAACATGATTTTTTATTTTATTTTTAAAAGCTTGAACTGTTCCGAAAGTCTATTTAGAATTTTTTATTTTCTATATAGTGGGATTGATATTCGAATCTATGAACTTATATAAATTATCTCAATTCCTCATCACTAAGTCTATTTAAACATTAAAGGCGTACTGAGACTCTTAAATATACCAGTATACTAGCTGAATCAGTTAGTATATCGCTAATGACCATCGGACCTAAACTCACCTCTAATCCTGAAAGAGTTTAGGGAAGAAAAAGGAGAAAGGAAGTGACATATATTATAAGGGTTTTATAATTCTCATTGAAGGAGAATTGGAATGTCATGTTGTAGAGATAAAAAGCATGTAGGACCCATGTCAGTACGGAAATCGAAAGGTGTGTAGGAAAATTGTAATTCTCATGTTGAATGAGAATTATAAAACCCATATTATAATGTTCAAACAAGGGGGAGGTTATATTTATTTTCATTTTTTCTTATTATCTCTTATTATCAACTTTCTTATAATTTGAAAATTTCATTTAAGCATGATAACCTTTCGATATGCATATGATTGGAATCAACAAACCTTTTTTTCTCTGAGTGGAACTTATCAATAGAATTTCTTTTCTCATTCGGTTAAAATTTTGGTTAAATTACTCATTTATTACTATAGTTTCACTTTAAATTAAATTTAATCCTAACAGTTCAAAACCCTTTAAAAATGTTACGATAATTTTTAAATAAGTAAAATGGTATTTATTAGGTCCCTATAATTTTATTCTAAGTAGAAAACAATGTAATTAATATGAAATATTTTTCATTGTTTAAAAATTATAAGAACTTTTTGGATGACTTTAAACTATAGAACTAAATTGAATTTTAAGTTAAAGTACAAAAAATGCATGATTAAGTTAACCTAAAATTTACAAAACATTATATACACCCGATTTTAATACATTAAACTATATATAGTAACAACTAATAAAATAAACCACATTTTTTACTGCATTTTTACTGAACGGTTGGCTTAAATTCATGCACAAGAATGACAAAGATGGCAGCCAACTTAATTTGGCTGGTACATATGTAAGAATTGTTGTACGACTTCTTATGAATAGATGGACCTACCCATTACAAATTGGGCCTAGTCACCGTGAAATCATGCACCCAGAATAATTGTTATTTATATTTTGTCACAAAAAATTTTAAAACATTATTTTTATGCTTGTTATATTTTAATTTTAAAATTGAGTAAAATACGTGATTTTACCATTTGTTTTGTGCTTTTAGATATGGGCCTAAAATATGGTTTAATTAGTTTTTGGTCAAAATACAAAACTAAACCTTTTTTAATTATAAATTATGTAAGCATTTACTACTCATCATTAGCTCCCAAAAGTATACACATCTTATGGTCTTCGTAGCTCTAGTTGGTCTTCATAATTATATTAATATATGCAGATTTGGTGGAAGATAAAAGCACCAACGTAGGTGTGGGGAAAGGTGGAGCAGTTCCGGTGAAGGCAGGCCGAAACCAATTTTTCTACAAGTATACTGCGACCGAGACCGAATTACATGATGCCCTAAATGTTGGAAAAGGAAGCGTAAACATGCATGCAGGAAAAGGAAGTGGTACCAATGTCAACGTTGATGGAAAAGGTGGAGGAGTTCCAGTGAGTGCAAGCCCAAACCAATTTCGGTACAATTATGGTGCGACTGAGACCGAATTACATGATGCCCTGAATGATGGAAAAGGAAGCGTAAATGTGCATGCAGGAAAAGGAAGTGGTACCAATGTCAACGTTGATGGAAAAGGTGGAGGAGTTCTAGTGAGTGCAAGACCAAACCAATTTCGGTACAATTATGGTGCGACTGAGACCGAATTACATGATGCCCTGAATGATGGAAAAGGAAGCGTAAATGTGCATGCAGGAAAAGGAAGTGGTACCAATGTCGACCTTCGTGGAAAAGGTGGAGGAGTTCCAGTGAGTGCAAGCCCAAACCAATTTCTCTACAAGTATGCTGCGACCGAGACCGAATTACATGATGCCCTGAATGATGGAAATGGAAGCGTAAACATGCATGCAAGAAAAGGAAGTGGTAACAATGTCAACATTGGTGGAAAAGGTGGAGGACTTCCAGTGAGTGCAGGCCCAAACCAATTTCGCTAGAATTATGGTGCGACCGAGACAGAATTACATGATGCCCTGAATGGTGGAAAAGGAAGTGGTAACAATGTCAAAGTTGGTGGAAAAGGTGGAGGAGTTCCAGTGAGTGCAGGCCCAAACCAATTTCGCTACAAATATGCTGCGACTGAGACCGGATTACATGATGACCTGAATGTGGCAGTCTTCTTCTTGGAAAAAGACTTGCATCCTGGAACAAAATTGAACTTCCACCTCACTAGGAGCTCTAATGCTGCCATATTCTTATCTCGCCAAGTTGCGGATTCGATACCCTTTTCATCAAACAAGGTGGATGATATACTTAACAAGTTTTCTTTTAAACCTGAGTCTAAAGAGGCTGAAATCGTGAAGATTACCATCAATGAGTGTGAAGAAAATGGGATTAGAGGAGAAGAAAAGTATTGTGCAACTTCACTAGAATCTATGATTGATTTTAGCACTTCAAAGCTTGGAAAAAATGTTGAGGCAGTGTCTACAGAAGTAGTAGATAATGAAACAAAGTTGCAAAAATACACCATGACACAAGAAGTAAAGAAGTTACCAGGGGACAAAGTTGTTGTATGTCATAAGCAGAATTATCCATATGTTGTGTTTTACTGTCACAAAACAGAAACCGCTAGAGCTTACTCCGTTCCTTTGGAGGGTGTTAATGGAATCAGTAGTTAAAGCAATAGCAGTATGCCACACAGACACATCAGAATGGAACCCCAAGCATTTGGCCTTTCAAGTGCTCAAAATTAAGCCAGGAAACGTTCCAGTTTGCCACTTCCTTCCTGAGGATCACGTTGTCTGGGTTCCCAAGTAGATTTTGAGTGAAAAATTCACTAGTCTTGTCCATAAATAAACCAGTTTCTGTAGCATCAGCTACTGATCTCGATATAAATACTTGCAGTGTGTAATTCTAGGTACTACTGTTTGTTTATTAGACACCCGCATGGCTTTCTATGTATATTTTCCTATGAAGCATTATATATTTTATGATATACAATGTGTATTCTTCATTTTCTTAATTGATCTGAATGGTGAGGTTGCTTATGGGATAGTTGATCTTTTTAATTTGACATGGGATCATAACTTCATTGACTGCATCGTTAAGATTTATATTATTACAGCTTCGATGTCTATTTTTGAGATTGAAAATTAGTTTTTGCGAGAAAGGAGGTGTTATAAATGAAAAAAAAATTATTTACATTTATGATTCATCTAATACTTAGGCTTTTAAAACAATTAGTAATTGACACTTGTGAAAGGCAGGTTGCTAATAATCTAGGAGTTATTCCATCAATCCAAGGGCATTGCCTTAATGGCTATACAGATAAACAAATACTACTAATAGGATCAACGTAACAAATTATAATTTTTTCCCTAAATGGGACACAAGGCCGAGGAAAAATAAATAAATACAATGAGTGAAGATCCTATTATTCAATAAGTTATGTAAGTCATCAAACACAATAAATACAACGAGATGCTAAAAAAATTGTAAATAATTAGGCAATAGCATTCTATAGAACTGGAACCAATATCATCATTGTGCTTGGAAAAAACATTATATATTTTGAGGAAAATAAAAAATAAAATAAAATAAAATTAAAAGTCATAATACCAGCTAAAATAGGTGTGATGAATTATTATTTTTCTATGTGTCATTGTTGTGAAAATTGGACTGGATCCGCTAGCCCAATTGGTCGGCTCAGAAATCAAACCCCCAAAATGCATGTGAACCAGGTGACCTGTCTGCTACCCAGGTTCAATAGGTGACAAATTGGACTGATTTCGAGTGTTTTTTAAAACATCACGTATTTAAAAAAAAAAAAAAAACACTTTATGCAATGTGCAATTCTCAATACTAGAATCCAGGTGACATATAATGAAATAAGAGACAACATCCATTATGTCAATCCTTTATTTGAGATATTTTATCACAATCATAATATATATTATACACTTCTTTATAATTTCAAACCAAGTAAATATTGTTGAGATATATAATCCCACATTGGTTGGATGAACAACTAATGTGGAGTTTATAAGGCCTTGGGAACTCCCACCCTTGGAGCTAGCTTTTGGGGTGATGTATCCCAAGGTTCTTTACATGGTATAAGAGTCTCGCCGTCCCCCACTTTCTCTTGTGGAATTTCTTAACAACTAATGTGGAGTTTATAAGGCCTTGGGCACTCCCACCCTTGGAGCTAGCTTTTAGGGTGGTGTATCCCAAGATTCTTTACATGGTATCAGAGCCTCGTTGTCCCCCACTTTCTCTTGTGGACTCTCTTAGCACAGGTAGGATGAGCCTGTTGCATCATCCACTCTTCAAGCCCAATGGGCTCTTGTGTGAGGGGTGTGGTGAGATATATAATCTCACATTGGTTGGATGAACAATTAATGTGGAGTTTATAAGGCCTTGGTCACTCCCACCCTTGGAGCTAGCTTTTGGGGTGGTATATCCCAAGGTTCATTACAAATATCAATGTGTGACCCATCGATTAGAATAGTGACCCACTTACAAGGAAGGACCCCAACCCTGTCAATCACCGATACAATTTTTATAACCTTGTATATAACTAACTGAGGGCTCCAATTTAACGATAAAAAATAACGTGATTTTCATGAATCAAAATTGAGACGCAATTTAATTGCAGTTAAGAATACAAAAAAAAAAATTTACAACTAAAAAAAAAAAACCAAAACTACTACAAAAGCCGTAGTTGAGTTGCCATTGGTGTTAGGGTTTTTGCGGAGTTGCAATTCGGTTCCGTTTCTTGGCGCTCATCATTATCGGCTATAAGGAGCTCTAGTAAATGCAAATTTCGACGACCCAACAGCATTTTAAATCATCCATAGTCTCATTTCGACAACTCTCGGAGTAGAAAAGTATCGAAAGTGTCATGTGATACTATACGGTACCATTTTCTTGATTGATTACATGACTTTGATGCTTTGTTTTGAAATTGAACTCGTTGTGGTAAGTTTTAGCGGTTTTCTTCTTATCATTGATGCTTCTTTGCTTTTGGTTTTCACTTTTTCATATAAGGAAGCCTGATATATCAAAATATGGTTGAAGCAGACAAAGGAGTATCTTGAATTCAAATGGGGCAAAAAGAAATAAGGTTTGTAAAGCTTCTTTGGTTCAGAAGAAATCATCTAGTAAACTGTCACATGGTTCTAGAGATGGTTTGGAAATTAGGGAAATAGAAAACGGTGAATGTGAGCTTGTTGGTGTTCCTGTTGGATAAATCAACAAGGGGCCATTTGGTACAAGGTTTATGTTAGGATTTCCGAAAATTGAATATTTCTAAATTTTTATTTACGGATATTATCGTAAACGAAATGTTTTCATCATATTTCTAAAAATCGAGATTCCCGGTTAAATAAAAATTTCTCCTCTATCAAACGCCCCAGAGACAAATGGAGGACAAGGCTAAAATTTATAGTGAGAAGGTAAAGAATAGGTTTCAAAATCGAAGGCTTGTTACCTTTGATAGATGACGATAATGTGAAGAATTATATAGCTCCATCTTCATCAAAGGATAAATATAAGCTTCAACGGGCAAAGGATTCTTGTGATGTGGAGGAAGTCTCTTCCAAAAAGTTTTTTTTTTTTTTGGATACAATCTCTTCCAAAAAGTAAAAGATTGACAAATTAAAAAGGCTAACAAACTCTGTCAAGTTGTGTAAAGAATCTTCTATGGTTTCTCTGGATATGGAACACATGCCTAGTAGTCGTCCGACAAAAGTTACTCGAAAACCTGATATTGTAAGTTGCATTGATAGTTCTTTTTCTCTTGACTCATCGAATGCCTTATTGCTTCATCACATGACCAAAATGTACATGATAGAGCTATCAAAATAGGATCAACCGATAAGGCTGACTTTAGCCCAACCATGCCTTTAAAGCTTGGCTTAAACATTGATCTTGTTATGAATCAACTCTCACAAAAGCTTAAGTTGTTGATAAAAGGAATATGAATGGTTTTAATAATATTTTTAATATGTCCCTCTATGCATGCACCTTCTTTAATCTTTGAAGCATGGATAATGCATAGATCCATTTATCTTGTAACCTTATGCTGAAATTTAACTTTTTTATTCGAAAAATTGGGGTGGCAAAATTTGAATTATAGACGATTTGGTCATGAAAGCTTTGATGTCATATTAGGAACCAACTCTCCAAAAAGCTTAAAATGTTGGGAAAAAGTACGTGGATGATTTTATTGTATGTCTAAAATTAGCTAGGCTTGACAGTTTTTGTTTGAGTTTAAATTTGATTCATTTCAACAATTGAGCCGGCTTGGTGTTGGCTGGTTCGATCCCCACAAGTTTCATTACCTTTATCCCCTTAGTTTTTAATACGGGCTTCCCTTAAAAAACAAAATCAATTCGTTGCTATTGTAAAGTTCCACGTTCCATACATTATCAATAAATAAGAAATTGCCCTATCTTTGAAGTTCTTAATGTTTACCACTTGCACAATTTTTTTTTAGTAGTTTTTGAAGTGGGTGGCATCATATATTATTCTTACAAGTATAATTGATAGAATTGCACGATTTGCAATTTGAATGACATGGTTTGAGAAAGGAAAAAATGTTTATCCTTTTAAATGACATAACTTATATCCTTTCACTCTCACAAAGAGGAGGTAGGACCCACACCTTTATTTTTATTTTTTTATCAACTCTCTCTTCTCCTTTATCTATCTCTTTCTCTCTCTTAAAATAACACAACTTTACATCATTTAAAATGATACACAAACTAGTGATACATATTATGTCGTTAATCAGAGATGGCTTTGAATTGTGCAATGCATGCATGAATCATTGCAATTTCGTGTCACGGATACTAATAGCAGGATTCAATGCTTTGTTTAATATTTTTTCTTTCATCAATTCTTAAAAAAATTTGAAAAGTCAAATATGCTTAAATTGTTGAATGAAAACGAACTAAAAGGAAATCTATTGAATACCCTAATTGATTATTCCATTGCCTTGTTTTTCATTGCATTTTATTTTGTTATTCAATTGCCATGTTTTCATTCTTCTAAAAGAGACGCTTCACAGTTCACACAACATTTATATCCATGGATAAGTTCTAGACAATTTATGTAAAAAAATATAAATTGATAGTTAATTATATTTAAGAAATTGAAAGTGTGAGATTTCATAAAATTATTAATCATTACCTAAGACTGAAGAGTGTATTTGGCTTTTTTAATTTTTATTTTCAGTTGATACATTTTTATTGATAACTATATTAAAATATCACATTTTTTTGTATTTTTAAGAATTTGTAAAAGAAATGGTAAAAACATGAAACAAAAAACAATATGATATTTTTGTAATTATCAACACAAATATATCAATTAAAAAAATTAAAACAAATAAAACACACCTTGATCCATATATATAATTAAAAATAAAGTAAACATAAGATAATATTTACATAATTATTAATAAAAACTGAAACAAAATTTAAATGCAACACCCTCTAATTAATTTATAAAAGGTCATAATAAGTTCGAACATAAACTACTAAAAGTTCAATGTTTTATCAAATCAATAACAAGAATACCAGACTCTCTTGAAAGCCCAAACTATATAATAGTCAGTAGGGGTGTAAATGGGCCAGGCTGGCCTACAGCTACAAAAAGTCTGGCCTGGCCTGGCCTACGAGATAAATAGAACAGGTTAAGGCTTGTGGATGAGCCTATTTAGAAACAAGGCCGCAGGCTGAAAATAAAATGTCTGGCCTTTTAGCTTGTAGGCCGGTCTGTTTAATATTTAAATAAAAAAATATTTTATTTATTGTAAAAGTTAGATAATTTAATCTAATATTTAATATTTATTTATTGTCATGAATTTTTATAATCTGTGATCATGTTAAAAAATTTGTTGTAGAATTTTAATAATTTGGACCCAAACTATAAAATATTGTTTAATGAATGAGACATTTCATTTTTCTTTTAAATTTAATTTTGAACATGGTAGGCCTAAAAGGCCTCATAGGCCATGTAGGCTTTTTATTTTTTAATAACAGGGCAGGCTTGGCCTTTAAATTAAGCCTTTGATAGGCTTATAGGCCAGATAGGCTCAACATTTTTTTGTGTAGGCCTAGGCCATGAAGGTCAAAGTCTGGCCCGGCCTTTCTTAATTACACCCCTAATAGTCAGGCATTAAACCCAAATCAAAGCTACCAAGATCTATGACATAATGGAAACTCAAAAATATTCTGTCTTATACCCTGGTCTTTTATTTTTTTATTTTTTTATTGGTCTTTACACTCCAGACAGCCCACTATGGACTTATTTGGATTATTTTTTCTTTCTTTCCAAAAAATCTGCTTTAAAAGAAAAGCAAAAAAACTTATCAGAAAATGTTTATTTATATGTCTGCTTTTGAAAAAGTAAAAGTCATAAAAAAATCAAAAATTTGTTAATTTTAAACGTTAAAAATTTAAACTTCTAAAAATAGAAGAAGTCAAAAGTCAAATATTTTTTTTAAAAAAATTAAATAACTTTAACTTTCATAAAAAATATTTGTAAAATAAACAAGATATAAAAAACAATTTTTTTGAAATTCCATCTAAACGGACCGTATCGGGCTACGTATGAATACAGTTTATATCAGTATCACGGAAAAATATTACAAAAAGTGGGTTGTGATGTGATCGTCTCAGAGATCCAACGGCAAGCGCACTACTTCTATATATGGGTGTAAATGGGTCAGGCCGGCCTACAGAGGCTTATGACCTGATCTACGAAAAGCCTGGCCTGCCCTGACCTACGGGGTAATTAGAACAGGTTAAAGTTCGTCGATGAGCTTGTTTAGAAACAAGGCCGTAGGCTGCAAATAGAATGTCTGGCTTTTTAGCCTGTAGGCCGGCCTATTTAATATTTAAATAAAATAATATTATATATTTATTTATTTATTCTAAAAGTTAGATAACCTAATCTAATATTTAATATTTATTTGTTATCATGAATTTTTATAATCTGTGTTCTTGTTAAAAAATCTGTTGTAGAATTTTAATATTTTGGACTCATGCTAGAAATATTGTTTAATGAATGAGATTTTTTTTTTAAATTTAATTTGCATTATGGTAGGCCTTGTAGGTTTTTTATTTTTTACTAAAAGGGCAGGCTTGACCTTTAAATTAAGCCTTTGATAGGCTCGTAGGCCAGATAGGCTCAATTTTTTCATGTGTAGGCCTAGGCCATGAAAGCCAAAGTCTGATCTGGCCTGGCCTAATTACACCCCTACTTTTATAATAATAGTAGTAATAATAATAGTATCCAAAAAAATAGTAGTAATAATAATTATTAAAAAAAATGTTATCTACTAACGTTGTATAAAATCAGTATTTTAAATGTTATATCAAATATTTTCTGGATTTGAATGTTATATCAAATATTTCTATCAAATAATGTTTGTAACATATTTTATTTTATGAGTCTTGGTCTGTTAGCTAAGATCAAATGTAGTGTAATTTATTATATAACGTGTCTTGCAGGCTTTATTAAGTTCAAATTGACATGATTCTGTTTTGTTAAACAAGTATTAGAATGTTAATTTTAGCCAACCATTTTTTTACTATAACTTTCATATTACTTTAGTTATTTTTAAAGATTTAATTTTAATTCAATGTTATGTATACAGTATACCTTCTTCACATCGTAGATTAATTATACTTTATGATTAAAAAGATTTATTTGTCACAGCTATATTTTAAGAAGCCTAATTTTTTTAATGATATGTCAAAACATCATTAAATAATATTATGACAAACTTTATACTATAGTGGATCAAATTTATTGGTTTCTACGTAGAGTTTAATCACAAATTTTGCAACGGAAACTAAAGTACGCGTGAAATTTTGTTGTAAATAAATTAGAGATAAAATATTGTTATTATTAATTAGTGTTATTATCAATGTCACTACCAGTTTATTTTACCGTTAGATCGATTATGTTGATTCAACGGTTATATTTATTTTCACCTTTGTATGATTATTATTCCCCATATTTAATGTGAAAACATTAAATATGGGAAATCATAACCAAATAAAGGTGAAAACAAATATAAAGTATTAAATATATGAAGAAAAAAGAAGAATTTTAAAAAGTTAAATCAAAATAGGTATATCAACATAATTGATCTAGTAATCAGTGGCGGAGCCAGGTTTGGAGGGGAAGGGGGCGAAAATTAATTTTCTATCTTCTATAATATCCATATTTTCTTTATCTATTGACCTCATATCTTTATGGAACTCATTTATGTGATTTCTTATCAAAATATTAAAATTTAACAACATTTCAAACACAGAAAAAATGTACTATTAGCCGGTCCAACAGAGATAAAAAGTAGTTTAAAGCAATAAATTAAAAAAAAGCCTTAATTAAAACAATGTTTTTAACTACAATTTTTTTTAAAATAAAAGACTGAAAACAAGATGTCCCAACAAGCGAATCTTTTTTTTTTTTTTATAACATAAAAGTGAATCTTTTAAGGTAGAGTAAACTCATTTTCTTTATATGAAACCACTACACAGAAAAATACAATAATGCAAATGAAAAGAGAGCAAAAAGGTGACAAAAATACCAAAGCTTTCATTAACCAAAACATAACATATGAAAATAAAAAAGAAAATGCAGAAAGATTAAACATAACACACAGTAACAACAGTACCATATTTAGCTTTTAACTACATTAATTCTTTTTTTTTATCTTTTTTCTTTTTTTGAGAGGGGGAGGGGGCGGCCGCCCACCCTAACCTCCCCGTCTCCGCCACTGCTAGTAATGAAATAAATTGATAACAACGTTGGAGGTAAGAATATCTTTTCTCACTAAATTAATGCAAAGTAATGTGCGTACACCAAAAAAAAAATGCATGGATCAATTTTCTAAATATTGAGAAGTCAAACCGAATCAAGGTGGACCATTTTTGGTAGCTTAGTTTTTATTAGCTAAATGAACTAATTCTTCTTAGTCAAAACCAAGAGTACGGAAAGTCTTAGCAAGAACATGGGAGAAGAAACATTTGACACCAATAATTGTTATTTGTTAGTATAAAATTATGAAGTTGAAGTACGCTCAAACACTTCAAATTTAGTATTGTAAAAATGTTTCCCCAAAATTATATTTGCCGTGACATTTTTTCAACGAAGACAGGTAAATGATAATGGAAGGCAGAGATCAAAGTTGTCAACAAACAACAAAGTGTCTTAGTCATCTGTTAGTATATTTGTGCCATTTATGAAGATGGATAAAAGAAAGAGGAAAATTTTTGTTCATACAGACAAGGGAACTCATATATATACCCATTAATTAGCAGGTGGTTGAATAGCCATTTTCAAATATATTATCGTATCAAGTTATTGGTTTCTCTAATAGCCACGTCCACCGGTTCAACTTGACCTCATTGGCAGGATAAGCGGTGTACATTGTCTCACCCTCTTTCCCCGCCCAGAGATTTACCTCTATAGCTAAGGTTCAAAACTTGAAAGGTTTTCGGTATTCTCTTATCTAGATTTTAGTTTTTATCATTAAGATATATGTCTTTGTATTTTTTATTTACTTGAATCCTTATCTTTATTGACTCTACACATTAAAAGGTTAATTTTTATTTTTTTTATGAATAAGAGGTTTTTTATTATTTTCTTTTATTAAGATATGGGTTCTTCGAAAATCATATCCCAAATATGTAAAAATATATAAACTAACATAAAAAATATTTATTAAAACTAAAATTTAAATAAATAAAAACATAAGAGTATGGGTGTTCGTGGTCTGGATTGGATCGGTTTTGGAAACAAAAATAATCTGATCTTTCGGTTTGATCATGTAATCATCTATTCGGTTTGGATTTTTTTTTAAATCCGATCAGATCCAAAAAATTTCGGTTTGGATTGGATCGGTTTTCGATTTTTTAAAAACCCTAAAATTTGTTTCATGATTATTGTGCAAATAACATATTTCGTATATATTGGCTTTCTAATATTTTTTTTAAATACAAAAGCATCACCTAAACGATAATATAGTTTTTTTTTTGGACAATGAGATAGGAAGCTATAAAGCATCGACACTTTAAAAATCCTGACGTGTCGTGTCCGACACTTCCCGACACTCTCTGACACTCAGACACTTCACGATACTCCAAAGCGTTTTAGAAATTAAAAAAAAAAAGTTCAAAGGTTGCGTTATATTGAGTTTTTAG
Source organism: Gastrolobium villosum (assembly GCA_032173675.1). Lineage (NCBI taxonomy): Eukaryota > Viridiplantae > Streptophyta > Magnoliopsida > Fabales > Fabaceae > Gastrolobium > Gastrolobium villosum. The sequence continues at coordinate 32,199 of JAVKPL010015979.1, forward strand.
TTCCAACTATTAGATTCGTTGGATTACAATTATCATTTTATTGAGTTTAATATAAATATTTGAGATATCTTATGTTTCTTTGCAAAATGGATGAATATTATAACTTTAGTTTTATTTTTTGTTAAATTATTGAATATTAAATATAATATACACCACATAAATTAAAAATATTATTTAATATCAACAGTAAGGATTTTGTGTCAAATTTTAAAGTTTGACACTGGTGTCAAATGATTCTGCCCCTATATAAGATAGGATCATTTGAAACCGGTGTCAAATTTTAAAATTTGACACTAAATCCTAACTATTGATTTCAACCAATCAACAATTATCATTTATTGGAAAATAATAGTTATTAATAAGCTTGATTCCCAATAAATGATAATTGTTGATTGGCGGAATCTACGGTGAGGATTTAATGTCAAATTTCAAAGTTTGGCACGAGTATCAAATGACCCTACCCCTATATGAGATAACATCATTTGACACCGGTGTCAAATTTTAAAATTTGACACCAAATCCTAACGGTTGATTTTTCTTCAATCAACGATTATAATTTATTCGGAATTAATAATTATTAATAAGTTATGATAATCGTTGATTGACAGAAATCAACGGTGAGGATTTGATGTCAAATTTTAAAGTTTGACACCGGTGTCAAATGATCCTATGTCGCTATAGATATATATATAGGAAAATTATACTTTCATATTGCATGAGATTCGTCTCTCAAGTTACACTCACATAAAAAGATGTGTCTCTTCTTTTAAATAAAAAAAATTGGTGGGCATACTTTGTTTGTTTCACAACATAAGATAACTTCTCTCGTACTACACGAGAGAAGTAAAGCCCATGTGTATATATATATATATATATATATATATATATATATATATATATATATATATATATATATATATATATGGTAGGATATTTTTACACCGGTGTAAGAGTTAGAAGTCTTACACTCAATCTTGACCATTGATCCACTTGTATCCAATGGCTCACATTACCAAAAAAATTTGAGCCCTTAGATATAAGTTGAATCAACGGACAAGATTGAGAGTGTAACTTACACTGGTGTAAAATGATCCTGACTCTATATATATATATTTATATATACAGCGAGAGAGAGGTAAAGGATTTCTTCAGTCAATAGAAATAAGTTATCTCCAGTTAGCCCAAAACGACGTTGTTTTGGGACGGAAATCAAGGAATTTTTATAATTATAATATATTGCAGGGTTATATTAGTCTTTATCATTATAATTTTTTCTTATAACCTCGGTAGCACGGACACGCAAAAAGTTTGAAATTTTGCGTGTCCGACACGGACACGTTCCGACACGCTCGGACACGCGTCCGACACGCGGTCAACATTTGGGGACACGCGGTCAACGCTCGGACACGCTCGGACTCATTTTTCGGACACGCAGTCAACTTTTTCGGACACGCGGTCAACGCTAGGACACGCTCGGACACTTTTTTTTTTTGTTTTTAATTTTTTTAATTTTGTTAACTAAATATAAAAATAATAATTTATAAATTGATTTTTTTCTGTTACGAAATTTTACATGAAAAATTAACAAAGTACGAAAAATTATTTATATTTATATTTATGTTATGAAATTTAAATATTTAATTGGTTATATGACTTATTATGGATTCTTATATGTATTAGATATAAATTATATTATATATATTAAAAAATTTATTTAATATTAAAACGTGTCCCAACATGTCCAAATATGACATTTTTTAGAATTAACGTGTCGGCGTGTCGTGTCGTGTCCCGTGTCCCGTATCCGTGTCCGTGCATCATAGCTTATAACCCAAAACGACGTCGTTTTGAGCTCACTGGAGGTAACTTTATCTCTGGTGACTCAAGAAATATTTTTCCCTTATATATATATATATAGTAATAAACATTTCTACATCCACTTTAGATAAAATTATCTACCGACTACAGCCAAAAGAATCACCGTAGATTTTGAAAAAATTGTTAGTATTCTATTATTCAGCACCTTTTTTTAACATATTCTCCGTTATTATATAAATTTATGTGAGTCTTACTAAATATATGATTGAATAAATATTTTGTAAGCCTGTGTAAAAAGGAAATACACTTAATATTTTTTATACAACTCATTTTTTATACAACTCATATAGAATTCATCTAAACATTATATAAAAACGCATATGTTACTAGCACTGGTCTTCTTAGTAAAAAGAAGTACAGTGTGAATGAAGAAAACCGTGATGTGCCCATAAGTCATATGATACATACAACCGCCTGTGTGCCTCTAATAAATTTTAAGTAGTTGTTTGTTATCTGAGCCATCTTAACATCCTCAAAAGTCAACACAATTTAAACCATGCTTTAATAATTGCGAGTGTAGCATCAAATCAAATCAAATTGAGCGTTCTGGTAATTATGCAAGTATTAGTCATTAATCTCCAACCAATCGACACATTGTCATTTTGCCAGTTCTTTGTTAACGAGAATTTCGAAGGATAAATTATTGCATGTTTTGCGGAGCTTTATATGAGATCATTATTTACATTTTGATATTTTATCCTTAATTAATATTAAGATTCATCATTCACTTGAATATTTAATAATTCAATCTTATTTTTTATTTTAAAAAATAAAAAAATAAAAATATAAGTGAGTGATTGGTCTTATCATTAAATGAAAGTTATATATAATTTTTTTTTGTTTCCCAAGATATCCTCCCGTTGACAGCTGCAAATACTAATTCTTTCGAGGAGGCGAAAGATCATATTGAGTGGGTAAATTTTTTCCAACAAAGTCTTATCTATACACATGACCATGGATCGAATATGTAATAATTTTTAGTCCTATTTAGTAAATGTTTAATATTTTATATTAAATTATTTTAATTATCCCATCCTTTTAAAAATAATTATCCTTGAAGGTTTTATACAATGATTAAGAAGAGCAACAAATACTTTTGATTTAAGAATATAAAGTTAATTTGACTATATTATCTTTAATGCTCTGTTATTTCACTTAATGGATATATTAAAAGATAAAGATAAAATAAAAATATATATTTAATATTTTCTTGATTTTCTAAAGTGATTAATAATTTAAAATAAATTAAAAATTTTAAAGTGATAATCAGTTTAAATCGGAAAACTATTTGAAGTGATGAATATTTTAAATACTTTCTTACTTTCGTTAAATACTTATTAAAAAGACATAGAGAATAGCAGAACACATTATCACTCTCAATGTCGATCTCTATCTAGGGATCTGCATGGGTCGAACCGAACCGGATTTTTTAAAAAATCGAACCAAATTGGTTTAAATGGTTCGGTTCGAAAGTGGTTCATTTCGGGAGTAGTTCGGTTCAAAATTGGTTCGGTTCGGAAGTGGTTCAGTTCGATTCGGAACCGGTTCAGGTCGACCCTCTTTTGAAAAGAAAAAAAATTAAAAAAATTAATTTGGTTCGGATTGAAAGTGATTCGGTTCGCAAATGGTTCGGTTCTTAAACCGGTTCTAAAATCCGGTTCGGTTCTTAAACCGGTTCTAAAAATCGGTTCGGTTCATGAATCGGTTCTTTAAAAACAGGTTCGGTTCATGAACTGGTTTTTTAAAACCGATTATTTTATAGGATGGTTCGGTTTGATTCATGGTTCGACCCAATTTTTTGGTTATTTTACACATCCCTATATCTATCTACGTACCTACTTACTCAGACAACAAGGGTGATTAAAGTCAGTGAACCGGGGCAGTTGAAGTATTTAAAATGTATAATAATACAAGAATGGATCATCTCACGCGAAAAATGATCATTTGATCATATTATTTGATAATAATCAATCGTTCATTGATGACGAAACAAGAGACAGAGAAAAATTAAATAAGTGATTATAATCACATTACATGACCATTTTTTGATATGAAAGATCCAAATCCTAATAATATTGGTAAGTTTCTTTTGAGAGCAACCGATTCTAGAAAGTAGAAACCATTTTCTAAGAACTATATCTTGGGCATATAAATATGTTGCGAGGCAACTTTGATAGCATTATAAATATTACCCAGCCTCGCTTATCATCGACAAGATTAAGGTTGCAGCTTTGCTTCCCAGTATGGAGTATCCTCTCTTATCCATTTTCACTTTACTCAATGTGAGCTTCAACTTCCGAGCAACTGAAACGTGCTTTTTATTACTTTTCTTCAAGTTGTGGTTTCTTTTTTCTTCGTAATTACGAAAGCACGATTTCATCCTTTACTTTTATTTTGAATAGGGAATTGTTAGAATAACTATAAAGAATTGATGCTAATATATTCGATGTTTATTAGAATTGATGCTAATGAGTTTTTGTATTTAATTTAATTTGCAGCTTGCGGTGGTGGCAACCCATGCTGCCTTGCCTCCTGAACTTTACTGGAAGTCCGTGCTTCCTACCACGCCCATGCCTAAAGCTATCACTGATATCCTTCACTCGGGTCAGTACACGTAATTAAGTTCAAGTTTAATTGTAAACTACATGGAACAATTCGTTTACAAATTTTTTTTTATAAATTACACTAAGAATGCTACGGGTCATACACTTTTGATTGAAGTATGACCAGTCATATTTAATGTAATTTGTGAAAGTTTGTAATCAAAAAATTTATAAATATAACTTTCTCCGTAAACTATTACCAGTCGAGTATCTAAAACTAAAATACGAGAAAAGAGTACTGTTTTAAATTCTTAAACTTTGCTGAAGGTCTATTTAAAGGCTTTAGGTCTCAATGCCAAAAGCATTGAGATTGATCTATGATCTCGTGTAAATTATCTCAATCCCTCTTCATTAAACCAGTCATAATAACTTAAGTCTATTTAAACATTAAAGGCATATAACCTCCAAAAATAAAAAACATTAAAGGCATATTAAGACTTTTTTTTTATTTATAAACAGACTTTTAAATATACCAGTATACTAGTCAAAGCTTATGTCCCTAATGACCATTGGACCTAAACTTACCTCTAATCCTGAAAGAGTTTAGGGGAGAAAAAAGGAAAAAAGGAAGTGATATATTATAAGATTCAAATAATTGCATTCATATTGTATGTTTCACAAGTCTATCAATTTCTTTTTCTTTTTTTGGTGAAAAGTCTATCAATTTCTAATTAACATGTAACTGTATATACACCTCCATATCTTACCAGCCAATCCCGTTTGTATTGCAAATTTTTTAAAAGAACTTAACATGAAAGTCAGTTTTTTTTAAGGGAGAAAAACATTGCATCTTTGCTATCTCAGAGCCTCAAATTTGCACATCCTGTATATCTTTACAGAGGACTCAATTTCAAACTTCATATGCTGCGTTAAAATAAACATTAAAAAAAGGATTTGGTTAACAAGTAACAAGGCGCTAATTGAATAGTTTTAATATTTCATATTAAATATTCTTAAAAAATAAAAAATTTAATAAATACTTTTTATGTTATCAGTATATTAAATATTTTATTTTTTATTTAATACTTCGTATTTGAAAATTTCATTTAAGCATGATAACCTTTCGACATACACACACACACACTGTTTTACTGCATTTTTACAATTTTAACGAACGGTTGGCTTGAATTCGTGCACGATGTATAAGGATGAGTGAACGACAAAGATGGTATGCCCAATTTTATGATTGGATCCAACTTAAATTGGCTGGGCCATTTGTAAGTATTGCAGTACGCCTTCTTATGGATAGATGAACCCACCCATTACAAATTGGGCCTTGTTAACGTGAAAAATTAAAAAGTGCTACGCTTTTCAGAGGTAAGGGTGTGAGGGAGTTGCATTATTTAGGATCATGCACCCAAAATAATTGTTAATTTTTATATTTTGTCACAATAAATTTTAAAACATTATTTTTATGCTTGTTATATTTAAATTTTAAATTTGAATAAAATATGTGATTTCACCATTTCTTTTGTGCTTTTAGATATGGGCCTAAAATAGGGTTTAGTTTCTTGTCAAAATACTTAACTAAACTATTTTTAATCATAAATTATAGAACCATTTATTGCACATCATTAGCTCTGAAAAGTATACACATCTTATGATAATAGTAGCTATAGTTGGCCTCTCATCAACTAACAATCAGCTAGTTAATTATATAACTTTGCAGAGTTGGTAGAAGACAAAAGCACCAATGTAGGTGTAGGGAAGGGTGGTGTAAGTGTTAATGCAGGGAAAGGAAAATCGGGAGACACCTCAGTGAATGTTGGAAAAGGAAGCGTAGACGTGCATGCAGGAAAAGGAAGTGGTACTGATGTCAACGTTGGTGGAAAAGGTGGAGGAGTCTCAGTGAATGCAGGCCACAAAGGAAAGCCCGTACATGTTGAAGTTGGGCCATATAATTCACCATTTCTGTACAATTATGCTGCGACCGAGACCCAATTACATGATGACCCTAATGTGGCACTCTTCTTCTTAGAAAAAGACTTGCATCCTCGAACAAAATTGGACTTGCACTTCACTAGGAGCTCCAATGCTGCCACATTCCTGCCTCGCCAAGTTGCGGATTCAATACCCTTTTCGTCAAACAAGGTGGAAGATATACTTGACAGGTTTTCTCTCAAACCTGAGTCCAAGGAGGCTGAGATTGTGAAGAATACCATCAATGAGTGCGAAGAGAAGGGGATTAGAGGAGAGGAAAAGTATTGTGCAACTTCACTGGAATCTATGGTTGATTTTAGCACTTCAAAACTTGGGAAAAATGTTGAGGTGGTGTCTACAGAAGTAGCAGATAAAGAAAGAACAAGGTTGCAAAAATACACCATAACACAAGGAGTAAAGAAGTTAGCAGGGGACAAAGCTGTTGTGTGTCATAAGCAGAATTATCCATATGCTATTTTTTACTGTCACAAAACAGAAACAACCAGAGCTTACTATGTGCCTTTGGAGGGTGTTAATGGAATCAGAGTTAAAGCAGTAGCAGTATGCCACACAGACACATCAGAATGGAATCCCAAGCATTTGGCCTTTCAAGTTCTCAAAGTTAAGCCAGGAACCGTTCCTGTTTGCCACTTCCTTCCCGAGGATCACGTTGTTTGGGTTCCCAAGTAGATTTTGTGTGAAAAATTTGCTAGTCATGTCCCTGAATAAACTAGTTTCTGTAGCATGAGCTACTGAACTCGATATAAATATTTGCAATGTGTAGTCCTAGGTACCACTGTTTCTTTATTTAGACGTTCACGTGGCTTTTTATGTATATTTTCCCATGACGCATTATGTATGTTCATAATACTCTATGATATATAGTGTGTATTCTTCATTTTCTTAATTGATGCGAACAATGAGGTTGCTTCTGGGATAGTTGATCTTTTTAATTTGACATTGGATCACAACTTCATTGTTTGCATCGTTAAGATTTAGATTATTACAGCTTCGATGTCTGTTTTCAATATTGAAAATTAGTTTTTGCGAGAAATGAGGTGTTATAAATGAAAAACCAATTATTTACATTAATGATTCATCTAATAGTTAGGCTTTTAAAATAATTAGTCATTGACACTTGTGAAAGGCATGTTGCAAATAATCTACTTGTTGGGATTTTCTCTTTCACTACAGCCCAATAGGGTCTAGTGTGTAAGAGTTGCACAAGAAACCTAAAGCCCATTCAGCTTAGGTCTATGGTTTCTTGGAACCTATATATATTTTACATTTATATTCATCAGCCTATTTAGTTTCACGCTGTGGTTGCAGAGGCTAAGGTAAGGTCATCTATCTAAAAATGAGAGAGTGCATACACACTTTTCATTTCCCCTTGAGGCATAGTCCGGAAGATCCGTCACTATCCAGCTTCAATGAGATTGTTCGTGCTGTGGCACTGAGGTGAGCAATTCAGTTCGTGAAGGGGATTCATACATGAGAAGATTCTGCACGTGATCTGTGCACCAAGAGATAATTGTAAAACGACGATGATCCTTTACGTCCAAACCGCAATGGTCTAAAACGCTTTCGCAGATGCAGTTGCTCCTATAATTGGTATCAGAGCCTGGATTGTGTGTTTGGATGTGGATCTAGTTTTGATTTACAATTTTCATGTAATTAGTTAGCATCGTGAAATATGGCACCTAGATTTCTATATTTATTATTATATATTGGTATGTGTATCCTTTGTGATTCCTTTTATAAAAATCAATGCTTTTATTTGATCTTTTACTTCAATCCATGGTAGAGATTTGGTTGTATTTTCTTGGGTTATAACAAGTAGGCTAATTTCTTATGATTAAGATTCTTCCTTGATTTTTTATTTCAATTTCTTTTTATTTTCGATGTATTACAAAATTGTAATGAAAGAAGATCAAGAATATGCAAAAAGAAAACATTCACGACTATTTTATACTTGTTCATGATGAATACAACCTTCGATCGAAAATCCGAGACTGTAGAAAGATTTAGAACGAAAAATCGAGTCAAACAAAAGTTGAATCACGCAAAACAGAGGCCAGACGCTCCGTCACTCTCCACCGGAAGTCTCTACGAGTGAGCTTTACTCTCTGGGGAAGATAAGGCGCGTGGGAGCCCATGCCAGCTCCGTTTGGCGCGACTCCAGTAGCTGTGGCTTCGCCTAATCAAGGTGGACCTGCCTATAAAATTTCATATCAAACGTCATATGGAGGCGCAACAGTCATAACGGCTAGAGTTTCCAAGAAAGAGGTTAGGTTTTTTTTTTTTTTTTTAGATGAAGAGGTTAGATTTTCTGGTCATTTTTTGATATTTTGGGCCTTTAAGCCCATGATTGCTAAAAAGGCTTGAAATAGAACCTATGGACCAGAACGAAGGAGGAAATGGGTTTAAGAGTTTTCAGTTCTAGTTTGTAATTTTATTTTATTTTTCTTTAGAAAACCATGAAATAAAGTTTAACTTATAATTGTTTTTTTTATGAATGAATGAATTATATGATTGATAACGTGCTTGATCAGATAACATGTCATATAGAATAGGTGGTGACATATTGTTGCATAAATTGTTAATTAATGAGCATGATGACTTTTATGCTTGTACAACTACATAAATAATCATTGTGGTAATTAATTCATATTTCGAAATTTAAATGTAATAGTTATTATATTTGATAGGCTGAATTAATGGTTATTATCACATTAATTCTAATTTTTGAAATATGTGCATAACAAATTTAATAATTTCATGATCGTTATAGAAATTATTTTGATTTCAAATTATCCTTACAAATGATAATTATTATGATTGTTGAAATTTAGATTAATAATTAAGTCAGTTATTTGGATGCTTTAAATTTAGAAAAATAATTAAGAATTTTTTTTAAAAGAATAGTGTCTTATTAATCATCCAAATATTTGATTTAATTATTTTTCTAGATTTAAATTATCCAAATAATTGACTTAATTATCTTTTAGGAAATTTTCTTACTTATTTTCCTAGATTTAAATCTTCCAAATAATTGACTAAATTATTAATTTAAATTTTAATAATCATAACAATTATTATGTATGAGAATAATTTGAGATCAAAGTTGTCAACAAAGAACAAAGTGTCTTAGTCATATGTTAGTATATCTGTGCCATTTATGAAGTTGGAGAAAAGAAAGAGGAAAATTTTTGTTCATACCAACAAGGGAACTCATATACATACCCATTAATTAGCAGGTAGTTGAATAGCCATTTTCAAAGATATTTTCGGATCAAGTTATTGTTTTCTCTAATAGCCACGCCCACCGGTTCATGCCTACCTAAACTTGACCTCATTGGCAGGATAAGCGGTGTACGTTATCTCATCCTCTTTCCCCGCCCAGAGATTTACCTCTATAGCTAAGTTTCAAAACTTGGAAAGGTTTTCGATATTCACTTATCTAGATTTTAGTTTTTATCATTAAGATATATGTCTTTGTATTTTTTATTTACTTGAATCCTTATCTTTATGGACTCTACACATTTAAAGGTTAACTTTTATTTTTTATGAATAATAGCCTTTTTATGATTTTCTTTTATTAAGATATTGGTTCTTCGAAAATCATATCCTAAATATGTAAAAATATAGAAACTAATATACAAAATATTTATTAAAACTAAAATATAAATAAACAAAAACATACGAGCAATATTTTATTTAAACATTGATAAAATAAGTATTACAATGGTTTTGATAATTATAAAATTATTTGTAAACTTTCATTTAATTTAATAATTTTATTTTCTAAATATTTGGTTCTTAATATACAGTATTAGCCTATATAATCAAATTTTTAAGAGTTTGATTCACCTAAAACTTAAACTTTTGAAAAATGTTAGTTCTTGTCTCAAGATATTTATATTTTCTCAAGCTATCCGTACATTACATGTGTTTAAATTGAATATAAATAAAAGCGGGATTAAATTAAGGAAAAAGTGTGTATCATTTTAAAAGATGTAAAGTTATGTTATTTTAAGAAAGAGAAAGAGATAGATAAAAGATGAGAGAGAGTTGACAAAAAAATAAGGGTTTTATGTTTATTATGTTGTAGGAAAAGTGATTGTGTAATGTCATAGAAATTCATTTTACGTGCTATATTTTTTTCTTTTTTTTTGTTTTAAAATATGTGGGTCCCACAAAATGTTGTGTGTGTAGGAAAGTTTGTTGTGTTATGTTAAAGGAGGAAATGAAAATCCAAAAAATAAAGGTGTGGGTCCCACATATTTGTGAGAATGAAATGATATAAGTTGTGTCATTTAAAATGATAAATATTTTTCCCTTAAATTAAACACAAACACGACGACGTGTGGGTCATTTAATAACTTGAGATATCACGAGGACAAGCCATATCTACAAGACTACAAGAGTTAGAAATTATAATCCCATTAGTTAACTGAAGCCACGCCATTAAACAACTTTCACACCTTGGTAAAAAAATAAATCAATGAATAAATTAAGATTTTGTCACAAATAACCAAATAAGCCAAATTGGGACAAAATCTAAATTGAAAAGTATATCGTGTGTGACGTGTATGTTCCAATACTGATATTATGCTGTGTAGAATTTACGAAAGTTATATAAAAAAATGCTTGATCAATCTTTATTAGAGAAAGAGAAAACAATAAAATAGGAGAGTGAAAAGATAGTTAAGTAAACACAAAAAAATAAAGCCTTTTTTTTTTTTTTTTTTTTTTTTTGGTACAGAAGCCTTTTTAATTTTTACTCTACAAGTTGTTTTAAAAAAATACTTTGTAATATTTAGTATTTTTTCAAAATTATTATCTTAAGTAAAAAAAAATATACAAAAAGTAACATATTATTTTAGTTAAAATATATATATAGGGATGGATTGATTTATAACGATGTAAGAGTAATAAATCTTACATTCAATCTTAGCCTTTGATTTCTGTCTATCAAATAATTACTATAATTGATTGATTTATTCTCATTGATTAATTATTCATTATCAAAAAATTATAATAGTCGGATTTACAAAAATCAATGGTTAAGATTGAGTGTAGTGTATATATGTGTGTGTGGGGACACTCCAACACGCATTATAGAAATTCAAAAAAAGGTTCAAATGTTGATATGCGTTGAGTTTTTAGTTCAACTATTAAATTCATTGGATTACGATTATCATTTTATTGAGCTTAATATAAATATTTGGGATATGTTATGTTTCTTTGCAAAATTTATGAATATTATAGGTTTAGATTCATTTTTTTGTTAAATTATTGAATATTAAATATAATATATATTACATAAATTAAAAATATTATTTAATATGTGTAACGTGTCGAAATCTAACATTTTTTAGAATTAACGTGTCGGAGTGTCGTGTCGTATCGTGTCACGTGTCCCGTGTCGGTATCGGTGCTACATAGAATATATGTGTGTGTGTGTTTAGGAACATTTTACACAAGTATAGATTACGTTATCAATTTTAGTCGTTGATCGCACTTATAGTTAACAATTCTTACTTTTTAGTTATGTGATTCGTTGGATATAAGTAAATTAATGGCCAATAATGAATGTAAAACTTTGGCGATATAAGAATAACCTTATATATATATATATATATATATATATATATATATATATATATATATATATATATATATATATATATATTTAGCGGATGAGTGACTGCAAGGATTGGTGCTCATATAAAACTACGTCATTTTATAATGTAAAAACTTAAATATGGGGAATAATAACCATACAAAGGTGGAAATAAATGTAAAACATTAAATATGGGAAATCATAACCATACAAAGTTGGAAATAAATATAATATATATATAATAAATGCGAACTTCCTTATCCCACCCAAAATGACGTAGTTTTTAGGCGACTGTACCAACGCTTATATACAGTCACATTACAAATTATTTTCCCATATATATATATATATATATATATATATATATATATATATATATATATATATTTTCAAAATTATTATCTTAAGTAAAAAAAAAATACAAAAAGTAACATATTATTTTAGTTAGAAGATATATATAGGGATGGATTGATTTATAACAATGTAAGAGTAATAAATCTTACATTCAATCCTAGTCTTTGATTTCTGTCTATCAAATAATTACTATAATTGATTGATTTATTCTCATTGATTAATTATTCATTATCAAAAAATTATAATCGTCGGATTTACAAAAATCAATGGTTAAGATTGAGTGTAGTATATATATATATATGTGTGTGTGTGATTAGGAACATTTTACTAATAGGATCATTTTACACAAGTGTAGATTACGTTATCAATTTTGGTCGTTGATTGCACTTATATTTAACAATTCTTACTTTTTAGTTATGTGATTCATTGGATATAAGTGAATTAATGGCCAATAATGAATGTAAAACTTTATATCCTTTCACTGGTATAAGAATAACGTTATATATATATATATATATATAAAGGAGGATATATTTACAACCATTTTCACTTATAACCTCTTACAACAGGATTTTAATTATTGATTTTCGTGAATCTAATTGTTATAGTTTATTGGTCACTTATTAATTAATTATTAATTTTTAATAAATTATAACCGTCAAATTGACGGAAATCAACGGTTAAGATTTGCCTGTAAGAGATTGTAAGCGGAAATAGGTTGTAAATATATATTATTATATATATATATATATATATATATATATATATATATATATATATATATATACACATATATATGTGGGGGAGTATCTAATGATACTTTAAACAACTTTAATGACATCATTTTAATGTTGAAAAATTAAAAAAAAATGAATGATAAAAGACTATTACAACCGTGAAATAAATTAAAATTAAAAACACAAAGTGATTCCCCCCCCCCCCGAAATGACATAGTTTTGATGAACATTAGACACCAGTGTCAAATGATCCTGCAGGCTGCATCTATATGAGATAGGATCATTTGACATCAAATCATAATCGTTGATTTTCGCCAATCAACGATTATCATTTATTGAAAATTAATAATTATTAATAAGTTTGATTCCTAATAAATGATAACCGTTGATTGGCAAAAATCAATAATGCTGATTTGATGTCAAATTTTAAAATTTGACACTGGTGTTAAATTATCCCGCCCCTATATAAGATAGGATCATTTGACACCGGTGTTAAATTTTGAAATTTGACATCAAATCCTAACCGTTGATTTTCGTCAATCAACGCTTATCATTTATTGAGAATTAATAATTATCAGTAAGTTTGATTTCCAATAAATTATAACCATTGATTGACAATAAATAACGGTGAGGATTTTGTGTCAAATTTTAAAGTTTGACACTGGTGTTAAATGATCATGCCCCTATATGAGATAGGATCTTTTGACACCAAACCCTAACCGTTGATTTCCATCAATCAACGATTATCATTTATTGGGAATTAATAATTATTAATAAATTTGATTTCCAATAAATGATAATCGTTGATTCACGGAAATCAACTGTGAGTATTTGATATCAAATTTCAAAGATTGACACTAGTGTTAAATGATCCTACCCCTATATGAGATGTGATCATTTGAAATCGGTGTCAAATTTTAAATTTTCACTCTAGATCCTAACCATTGATTTTAACCAATCAATGATTATAATTTATTGGGAATAAATAGTTATTAATAAGATTGATTCCCAATAAATAATAACCATTGATTGGCGAAATTAACGGTGAGGATTTAATGTCAAATAAAATTTGACATTGGTCTCAAATGATCCTACCTGTATACGAGAGAGGATCATTTGACACCGGTGTCAGATTTTAAAATTTGACACCAAATCCTAACTGTTGATTTTTCTTCAATCAACGATTATCATTTATTGCGAATTAATAATTAATTAATTAGTTTGATTCCCAATAAATAATAACCCTTGATTGGCGGAAATGTTCCATAAAATGTATATGAATAAAAAAATAAACAAAATTACAGAAACATCCTTTATTAATTCATCTAAAATTACAGAAACATACTTCATTAATCAAAACGATGTAGTTTTTGGGAAAGTTGTAGATAACCTTATCTAAAGTGGCTGTAGAAATATTTACTCCATATATATATATATATATATATATATATATATATATATATATATATATATATATATATATATATATATATATATATCGATGTAAAAATAAAAAATATCCCTTAATCTTACCTTTGCATCTAATAACTTACATAAGATTGATAATATAACTTATCCTGATATAAAATTATCATTCATCGGACGTGTACATTAGTCTGGCAATAAGAACTCTCATCCTCGTCATTAACCCTTGATTATATTACATCTAATTGTTGAAGTTATTGGATCATGCGGAAGCGTTTAGACCATTGCGATTTGGATGTAAAGGATCATCATTGTTTACAATTACCTCTTAGTGCGCATATCTCATGCATAATCTTCCTTTGTATGATTCTTCTTCACGAACTACTCACCTTAGCATCGCAGCACGAACAACCATCTTGAAGTTGGACTGTGGCAGATCTTCCAGACTATGTCTCAAGCGGAGATAGGAAGTGTGTGGGCACTCTATCACTTTCAGAGAGATGACATTACCTTAGCCTCTGCAACTGTCAAGTGAAGACTATAGAGACTGATGACTATAAGTGTAGAATATATATGGGTTCCAAGAAACGATAACCCTTAGCAGAATGGTTTTTAGATTTCTTGGGCTCTTTTTACACACTAGGCCCTATTGGGCTTTAGTAAAAGAGCAAAATCCAACAATCTCCCACTTGTTATTAAGTACAAACTTGAGCCCAAAGCCCAAGTCCATGTATCTCACTAGTCTTCGTCAACTAAAATTACTCCATCCCTTATCTTGAGCTAGCATGGGGATCTGTCATATGTTATTAATCAAGGCTCTTGATAATCAACAAATGATTATCTAATTCAGCGTTAATCCACTAAAAGCCTGAACTTGAACTCCAAGATTAATAACACTTGTAATACAAATATGCATCACTCCTTTGTAGAATGTCTATAATTGATTGACAAGTTTTCTATAACTCAATCAATTATTTATTCCCTTGACTATGATAGTTTCTCTAATGGATTACATGCACTGGCCAGTGTCTTCAATATCCAAATACCGAAACATATCAAGGGGACATATCCTACAAATTGCATGTTGTTTATCTCATAAATATCAATAATCAAACAATCTCACTTCCAAAATGGCGAGTTATTGGTCGTCAATAGGTTAAACCTCACCCGTTGGTAAATTAAAAATGAAAACTTTTTTATTACCTATTTATAATAAACTCAGGATTAAGAGCAATCACATAAATATAATTAACTGCAGATTTGATAGCTTATAACAAAAAAACAACCTTAATCAAATCTTTCCTTGATCCTTTCAATGTGAATGATAATTCGCACCAATATTTTATAATGATTCGGACAAAATCATTTCATAAATATTGCAGCCTAAATAAAGTGCCAACTTTATTTAACAGCTGTGAATATATTTATCAATTGTGAGAACTTATGATCATGTCCTCATGAAGTATCCATATGATCATATATTACACAATTGATCCGGACCTTGATGTTTGTAAATAGTGCGTAAAATGAATGAATAATACCTCATTTATAAAATTCAGAAAATGATTACATTGTTTCATTGTCTTACTCCAAGAGCAATGGCGGACCCACTTGCGGGCAAATGCCCGCAAGTGCGGTCATAAAAATATTCGTTTTCATATTTTTTTTTTTCTTTTCTTGATTGCAAGTCTTTATTTGTCTCTTTGTTCAATATATATAATAGGAGTAAATACCCTTTTAATTTCCTAATAAAAAATATGGTCCCCATTTTAATCCTTTACAAAAAAAAATTAGTCTCGAGCTCCCTAAAAATTTAAAGTGGATCAATTTAGTTAAAATCGTGATCCCTCATAAATCCAAAAAGACCTACATTAGTCTCTCATAAAGACCAAAATGGGTCCACTTTGAATTTCATAGAGACCGGGTGACTAATTTTTTTTATAATGGACTAAAGTGGGGACCAAATTTTTTATTAGGGATCAAAAAGGATATTTAGGAGGGGAAATAATTGGTCAAAATGATAATGTATGTATGTACTCGAGTATATTCTGATATTTGTTTTGGAGGATTGGTAAGATTTAGGGGGAAATAATTGGTCAAACTATTGCCTGCAGCTTGTCATGGAAGCAACTAGATTATTAGCGGGTTCAAGCGTTTTACAAAAAAAAAAAAAAAAAAATAATCGGGGACGTTGCCACCGAACCCCCGCCACTAAATGTGCGGACATAATTTTTTTCCTGGGTCCGCCACTGTCCAAGAGTACAATGAATTCAATATCTCCTACTCGCTTAATGCAAGTCTGGGATCCTCCTAAGACCCAAAAAAATAACATGCCTCTTGAACACAAGTTCAGACAAACTCTTAGTAACTGGGTCTACATCTCTTTTTTTTTTTGGTACCTTGAACTGGGTCTACATCTCTAATCCTATCCTAGTTGAGTAAAACTCATAACTCGAGTTTGATTTTCTTGAGTCAATATCCACTTAAAATAACTGAATTTGTGAAAACTCAACTTTTCAAGACTCCCACTAGAATATACCAGCATATAATCTCTCATTCTCCAAAGATACTTGAGTACATGCTTAACAATAATCTAGTGTTCCTCTAGGTCCATAATGATATCATCTCACTACTCCTATTGCGTGATAGATGTTTGGTTTAACGCCCAACATGGTATGCATGAGACTACCTTTTACCAAAGCAAAAGGTATTCTGCTCATGCACTCTTCCTTCTCAGGAGTCTTTGGTTACTCCTTAGGAAGATGAATTCCATATCTGAGAATTATAAATCTTCTCTTAGAATTCTCATGTTGAATTTTGGCAAGAGTTTTGTCAATGTGAGTATTATAAGGTGATGCCAACAACTTATTCTTCCGGTCTCATAAGAGTTTTATACCAAGAATATATTTAGCTTCCACAGTACTTCCATACTAAAACACTAACTTAGCCAACTCTTTATACTTTATATTACCTATACGTTGTTTCCAATAAGGAGCATATCATCTACATAAAGTACCAGAAAAGATACTACATTCTGTTGGATCCTTTACATACAAATAACATCATTCATCAAGGTTATCTCGAAACCAAAATTTTGATAACCTGGTCAAAATTGATGTTGCAAGACCTGGATGCTTGTTTAAGTCTATGAAATAGACTTTCACAACTTGTATACCGTGTGTTCCTGCCCATTTGTTATAAACCCTTTTGGTTATTGTATGTAGATATCCTCACATCCAACTCCCAAAATGAAATCTCATAATTGAGACTTATAACAGTAACTAAGAGAATCTGGATAGACTCAAGAATGACGTCTGGCAGAAATTGCCTCAAAGCTAGCTTTGAAGGTTTTCACCTTCTTGTCCATCCTCTCTTTGCTTTTTAGGTCCACATGCATCTAGTGGGTCTTATCCTTCTTGATGCCTTTACTAGGTACCTAACGGAGTTGAAATACAAAGATTTCATCTCATGTTTTATAGCTTGAGCACACTTGATTAACACCATCTTCTAGTGCATTATCATAACTAATAGGATCAATGTTATTCAACAAGAAACAACTTGAGAGTTAACAAGGTTCTCTCCCACTACGATTATACCACACTAGACCTTGTGTATTTATAGGTAGATCCAAGATTGGGTCAAATGGTGGATCTTCAAATTCTTGAGGATCCACTTATTATTGATATTATTCTTCAACATGTGATACTAATATTTCTACTAGTTTCACGTATATATTATCATGTTGAAATTCCAATTATGGTTCCCTTGTTTATTCACCTAAAGATATATCTTACACCTCCTTGAACAATCATGGGAACAATGGATGAAGCTTCTAGAGATTCTGAAAATTCTTGATCTGAGATAAGTTTTATCAGGAATAATCCTACTTAAGAACTTATAATTACTTTTCTAGTCCTCCTTTAAGAAAATCACGTGAGTGCTCACTTAGATCATCTTATCCTTAGGTCTTATCGATACTTTGTGACATTTATAAATGAATGTACTTGAATGACATAGGTCATGTTGTTGCATAAGAAAAGTAATGTATTTACAGCATTCCAAACCTTTCACCAAATAGTAGCCACTCAATTTCAATGCCAGATTCGAATTTTACAATTTGATAATGGGATCGATTATACAGATAAATCTTTTGTGCAGTTATTGAATCACACGGGAATTAGACATCAAACCTCTTGTACTTATACACCACAACAAAATGGTTTGACCGAAAGGAAAAATAGACAACTTATGGAGGTTGTTCGGGCTTCTCTCTTTGGCATGAATATGCCCCGTTTTTACTGGGATGAAGCTGTTCACTCTGCTGCTTATTTGATTAATCGTACCCCTTCTAGTGTCATCAACTTTGTGACTCTGCAACAGAAGTTTGAATCACTACTTTTAGTTCCCCATATTCCCAATCTTGAGCCTCGTGTGTTCGGTTGCATTGTTTATGTCCATATTCCTAACGTACTGCATAACAAACTAGATCTATGTGCTAAAAGGTGTGTGTTTGTTGGTTACTCTGATGTTTAGAAAGGATACCGATGTTATGATCCCCAACAACAAAAAGTACATATCACTTTAGATGTCCTTTTTTGGGAATTTGAACCTTATTATTCTGGGGGAGTTTTTGGGTCTCCTCTTCAAGGGGAGAGTTACTATGAAGAGCAAGACCAATTAGCCACCTTGAATGGAGGAGGAACTGAAGCAACATATACAGGTGTGGAGAATGTTGAAGTCTTACACTCTGACTCTCCGGTAACAGTAGAAATACCTTGCTTAATACCAGAAACTGAGGGATCTCTCCGGGACCACCATAATCCAACAATGGTAATTTCTAATCCTACTCCTATTGAAGAAAATATTTTCCAGAATAATAATCTACCCACTGAAAGTGTCATTGTGTTTCTTGATATTCTTACTGAAACCACGATTGATTTTGGTGACATAACTCTCAGAAGATCACATAGGATCAATAAGGGTGTCGCAAAGGAACTGTATGAACCTGACCCCAATGCTAAAGCTAAATATCCTATTAGTAACTATGTGTTTAATCACAGGTTGTCTGAGTCATATGCTCTTGTTGTTGATCAATTGTCCAGTATATCTGTTCCTAGTAATGTGCAGGATGCATTGGAGGATCCGAATTGGAAGAAGGCAATGAATGATGAAATGGAGGCCTTGCAAAATAACTCTACATAGGAGCTCGTGCCTTTACCAGATAGCAAAAGAACCATTGGATATATGTGGGTGTTTAATGTAAAGCTCAAGGCAGATGGAAGCATTGACAGGTACAAAGCTATATTGGTAGCAAAAGGATACTTGCAAAAGTATGGAGTAGACTACCAAGAAACCTTTGAACTAGTAGCTAAGCTCAATACAATCCGGATAATTATTTCCATAGATGCAAATAAAGATTGGCCACTACGACAATTTGATGTAAAGAATGCATTCTTAAATGGAGACCTCGAAGAAGAGGTGTACCTAGAGATACCACCAAGTGTCAAACAAAGTTCTTTTAGTGAGAATAAAGTTTGTAAATTGAAGAAAGCCTTACATGGACTTAAACAATCCCCTAGAGCATGGTTTGGGAGATTTTCTTCTGCAATGAGGAGATTCGGATATAAACAAAACAATGCTGACCACACCTTGTTCATTAAACACAAGGAAGGAAAAGTGACCATATTGATTGTATATGTAAATGACATAGTCCTGACAGGAGATGACATAGATGAGATGAAATTTCTGCAAAAGCAACTAGCAAGTGAATTCGAAATGAAATATCTATGAGACTTGAAATACTTCTTGGGAATTGAGATTGCAAGATCAAAACAAGGTATTTATCTTTCACAAAGGAAATATGTACTAGATCTCCTCATTGAGACTGGAATGCTCGCGTGTAAGCCAACAGAAACACCGATTGAGATGAATCATGTGCTTGGAATATTTCCAAATCAAAAGCCAAAAAATATTAGTCAGTACCAAAGGTTGGTTGGAAGACTGATATACTTGTCTCATATGAGGCTAGATATTGCATATGCCGTAAATGTTGTAAGTCGCTTTATGCACAAACCAAGCGTAGATCACATTAATGCAGTGTACCGAATTCTGAGGTACTTAAAGGGTGCCCTTGGCCGAGGATTGTTGTTATCAAAAAACAATGTCATGTGTGTTGAAGGTTACACAGACTCTGATTGGGCTGGAGATAAAATAACAAGGCATTCCACATCATGCTATTTCACCTTCGTGGAAGGTAATTTAGTTACTTGGAAAAGCAAGAAATAGAAAGTAGTAGCAAGATCAAGTGCAGAAGCTGAATTTCGAGACATGACTCAAGGAGTATGTGAGCTATTGTGGGTCAAGAGCATATTAAAAGACTTGGGAATTTGTTATGACAAATTAATGAATCTCCACTGCGATAACAAGACTGCCATTGAAATAATAAATAATCCTGTGCAACATGACCAAACCAAACATGTAGAGATTGACTGACATTTAATCAAGGTGAAGCTAGATCATAAAATTATATAGTTCCTATTTGTTAAATCTGAAGATCAATTAGCTGATATACTTACTAAAGCTATTTCTGGAAGAGTTTTTCAAGTTGCAATTGACGAGTTGAACATTGTTGAGATATATAAAACCATTAATGTAACCTCACCCAATAGCATAAGCTTTTGAGTTTCAACCCGAACACGACCCGATTAATTATTAGTGTCAAAATTTTACACTTTTTTTGCGGGTTGACACGACACGACCCGAAAAATCTTATAATATAAGTGTGATCCGTTTATTACACGACGCGCCCCAAAAAAGCACCAAATCTGATTGCAATATAACAAAAAAAAAATCTTCAATAAAAAGAAACCTAGAGTGTATATATTCTTTTTATATCATTCAATAAAATTACCCCACTTTCCAACCCGAACACTTTCAAGTGGAATTACCCAATAGCTTTTTTTGCACAGTGTATCGATCCTCGCCGACTTTCTTTCAAGTGGAATTTCTTTGTTCGCACAGGTAGGTGGACCTGTGCATTGTCTACCCTTCAAGCCCAATGGGCTCTCGTGTGAGGGGGCGTGTTGAGATATATAAAACCATTAGTGTAACCTCTCCCAATAGCTTAAGCTTTTGGGTTGAATTGGTTCTTTACAAACATGATTGACATCTATGCTCCAACTTGAGGGGAAGTGTTGAGTTGTATATTTTTTATAATTGGAAAGATTTAATTTCTGATTTGATTGACCAATTTATGTAGCAATTAAAGGGAACCTGTTACATGGAGTGATTGTAGGAATTATGTGGAGAGATTTTAGGAGCTTTAATTTTTTGATTATTTGTAAAAAAATTCCTTGATTTATAGTCAGATTTATGTCTGATTTGTAACTCTAGGACTTTGTATATAATGACCTCTATTGAAGTAGAAGAAATCATTGTTGTTAAAATCTCAATTTATCACTACGATTTTATGTTTTTATGATTTTTTTTAATCAAAACGATTTTACTAATATTCCAAACGTTTTTGCGATTTTTTACGATTTTTTTACATTTACATTTATGATTTTTTAATCTCTTTCCGATTTCACTTAAGATCTCGATCTTAACAACATTGGAAGAAATACAAATGAATTACTATTCTATATAATTCTTTGATTTTTTTATATTTTTTTTGATAACAATTTTTTGATTTTTAACCCATACGATACAACCCCCTATGTGCATCTAATAAATTTTAAGTAGTTGTATTGTTATGCGATCCATCTCAACATCCTCAAAAGTCAACATAATTTAAACCATGTTTTAATAATTGCGAGTGTAGCATCAAATCAAATCAATTTGAGCGTGTTCTGATAGTTATGCAAGTATTAGTCATTAATCTCATGCTTTACTAATTGCGAGTGTAGCATCAAATCAAATCAATTTGAGCGTTCTGATAGTTACGCAAGTATTATTAGTCATTAATCTCCAACCAATCGACAGATTGTCATTTTGCCAGTTCTTTGTTAACGAGTGTTACGGAGGATAAATTATTGCATGTTTTGTGGAGCTTCATATGAGATCATTATTTACATTTTGATATTTCATCCTTAATTAATATTAAGATTCATCATTATTCACTTGAATATTTAATAATTCAATCTTATTTTTTATTTTAAAAACAAAAAAAAAATTATAAAAATATAAGTGAGTGATTGGTCTTATCATTAATAAAAACTATATATATATATATATATAATAAAAAAAATTGTTTACCAAGATATCCGACGGCCCACGGCCGTATACTAATCCTTTCGAGACGAGAGATCATATTGAGTGTATACATTTTTCCTAATAAAATCTTCTCCATACACACGGTTACGGATCGAATATATAATAATTTGTAGTCTTATTTATTAAATGTTTAATAATTTTCATTAAATTATTTTAATTATCCCATCCTTTTAAAAATAATTATCCTTGAAGGTTTTATACAATGATTAAGAAGAGCAACAAATACTTTTGATTTAAGAATAAAAAGTTAATTTGACTATATTATCTTTGATGCTCTGTTATTTCACTTAATGGACATATTAAAATATAAAGATAAAATAAAGATATATAATTAATATTTTCTTGATTTTCTAAAGTGATTAATAATTTAAAATAAATTGAATTTTTAAAACGATAATCAGTTTAAATCGGAAAAATATTTGAAGTGATGAATATTTTAAATACTTTCTTACTTTCGTTAAATACTTATAAAAAGACATAGAGAACAGTAGAACAAATTCTCACTCTCAATGTTATCTCTATCTACGTAGCTACTTACTCAAAAACAAAGTGAACCGGGGTAGTTGAAATCTCGTATGAAAAAATGATGATGTTATTTGATCATAGATAAGATAAAAAAGAGAAGGAAAAAATTAAATGAGTGATTATGATCAAATAATTTGATCACTTTTTCACTTGAGAAATCCAAATCCTAATAATATTGGTAAGTTTCTTTGAGAGCGACCGATTCTAGAAAGTAGAAACCATTTTCTAATAATTATAACTATATCTTGGGCATATAAATATGTTACGAGGCAACTTTGATAGCATTATAGATTACCCAGCCTCGCTTTTAGTTCCTATAACTTTCTCCCCTTATCATCAACAAGATTAAGGTTGCAGCTTTGCTTCCCACTATGGAGTATCCTCTCTTATCCATTTTCACTTTACTCAATGTGAGCTTCAACTTACGAGCAACTGAAACGTGCTTATTATTACTTTTCTTCAAGTTGTGGTTTCTTTTTTCTTCGTAAATTACAAAAGCTTGATTTCTTCCTTTATTACTTCCATTTGGAATAGGGAATTGTTAGAATACCTATAACGGTCATGGGAATTTTATTTTGATAGGGAGTGATATATTTATTAATTTTTATGACCAATAACGGATAAATATTTAACAATTTACCCTTAATATTAGTATAGTTAAATTAATGCGCACTCATACATATGGGTACTGGATAATCTCTATTCTCTTGGTAATATATTCGATGTTTATTAGAATTGATGCTAATGAGGTTTTGTATTTAATTTAATTTGCAGCTTGCGGTGGTGGCAACCCATGCTGCCTTGCCTCCTGAACTTTACTGGAAGTCCGTGCTTCCTACCACGCCCATGCCAAAAGCTATCACTGATATCCTTCACCCGGGTCAGTACACGTTGTGATTAAGTTCAGCTTCAATTTTTATTACCAAAATTTTCTACTACTAATTTATTATCTATCTAATCACCATTGGATCAAAGAGAGAAAATGTTAAAATGTTTTTGAAAAAAAAAATGAAAATGTTAATCCAATGGTGATTAGTTAGGTAGTGATTTGCTAGTAGAAGATTTTGATATTTAATGTTTTTACATTATAAACTATTACCAAATCTAAAACTATAATACGGGAAAAAGAGTACCCTTTATAATGCTTAAACTTGACTGAAAGTCTATTTAAAGGCTTTAGGACTAACATGATATATATATATTGGGCAAGTTATATTTACAAAATTTTTTTATTTACAAACTATATTATGTAGGACCGGTCCTACATTAATCACACAGTGTACGACCGGTCCTACACTAGTGTAATTGCAAAAAATGTTTGTAAACGGATCTTATCCCTATATATATATATATATTAAAGCTTAAACTGTTCCGAAAGTCTATTTAGAATTTCTTTCTTTCTTTCTATACAGTGGGATTGATATTTGAATATGAACTTATATAAATTATCTCAATTCCTCATCACTATACCAATCATAATAGTTTAAGTCTATTTAAACATTACAGGAATACTGAGACTTTTAAATGTACCAGTATACTAGCGGAATCAGTTGGTAAGGCCAAGTTTTAAGTAGATCAGAGCGTATATTGCTAATGACCATTGGACCTAAACTCACCTATAATCCTGAAAGAGTTAAGGGGAGAAAAAGGAAAAAAGGAAGTGATATATTATAGGATTTTATTAATCTCATGTTAAAGGAGATAAGTTATCTCATGTCATAGAAATAAATTTATGGATTCCATTATCTGAAAAATAAAAATAAAAATGTGGCACAGTTATCGAAAGATGTGTAGGAGAGAAAGTTATCACATATAACATAAGAATAATTTTTTCTTATATTATAAGATTCAAATAATTGCATTCATATTGTATGTTTCACAAATCTATCAATTTCTAATTAACATGTAACTGTATATACACCTCCATATCTTACCAGCCAATCCCGTTTGTATTGCAAATTTCTTAAAAGAACTTAACATAAAAGTCAGTTTTTTTTTTTTTTTTTTGATAGCCAAAGTCAGTTTTTTTTAAGGGAGAAAAACATTGCATCTTTGCTATCTCAGAGCCTCAATTTTGCACATCCTGCATATCTTTACAAAGGACTCAATTTCAAACTTCATATGCTGCGTTAAAATAAACATTAAAAAAAGGTTTTGGTTAACAAGTAACAAGGCGCTAATTGAATAGTTTTAATATTTCATATTAAATATTCTTAAAAAATAAAAATTTTAATAAATACTTTTTATGTTTTCAGTATTTTAAATATTTTGTTTTTTATTTAATACTTCGTATTTGAAAATTTCATTTAAGCATGATAACCTTTCGACATGCATATGATTGGAATCAACAAACCCTTTTTTCTGTGGCTGTAACTTATCAATATAATTTCTTTTCTCATTCGGTTAAAAAATTTGGTTAAATTACACATTTAATAATTAAAGTTTCACTTTAAATTCAATTTAATCCTAACAGCTCAAAACCCTTTAAAAATGTTCCGATAATTTTTTAAGAAGTAAAATGTTATTTATTAGGTCCCTATAATTTTATTCTAAGTAGAACACAAATGTAATTAATATGAAATATTTTGCATTATTTAAATATTATAAGAACTTTTTGGATGACTTTAAACTATAGAACAAAATCGAATTTTGAGTTAAAGTATAAAAAATTGGATGAATAAGTTAACCTAAAATTTATAAAACATTAGATACACCCGATTTTAATACTTTAAACTATAGTGACACACACACACACACACACACTGTTTTACTGCATTTTTACAATTTTACCGAACGGTTGGTTGGCTTGAATTCGTGCACGAGGTGTAAGGATGAGTGAATGACAAAGATGGTATGCCCAATTTTATAATTGGATCCAACTTAAATTGGCTGGGCCATTTGTAAGTATTGCAGTACGCCTTCTTATGAATAGATGAACCCACCCATTACAAATTGGGCCTTGTTTACGTGAAAAATTAAAAAGGTGGTACGCTTTTCAGAGGTAAGGGTGTGAGCGAGTTGCATTATTTAGAATCATGCACCCAAAATAATTGTTAATTTTTATATTTTGTCACAAAAAAATTTAAAACATTATTTTTATGCTTGTTATATTTTAATTTTAAATTTGAATAAAATATGCCATTTTACCATTTATTTTGTGCTTTTAGATACGTGCTTAAAATTAATCCAGAAAAATAAAAAATATGTGCTTAAAATATAGTTTAGTTTTTGGTCAAAATTATGAACTAAGCTTTTTTTTAATCATAAATTATGGAACCATTTACTGCACATCATTAGCTCTGAAAAGCTATGAAGCACCGACACTTCAAAAATCCTGACGTGTCGTGTCCGACACTTCCCGACACTCTCGGACACTCCGACACTCCCCGACACTTCAACATGCGTTATAAAAATTCAAAAAAATGTTCAAAGATTGCGTTGCGTTGAGTTTTTAGTTCCAATTATTAGATTCGTTGGATTGCGATTACCATTTTATTGAATTTAGTATAAATATTTGGGATATCTTATGTTTCTTTGCAAAATTTATGAATATTATAAGTTTAGATTTAATTTTTTGTTAAATTACTGAATATTAAATATAATATACACTACATAAATTAAAAATATTATTTAATATCAAAACGTGTCCTAACGTGTCGAAATCCAACATTTTTTAGAATTAACGTGTCGGAGTGTTGTGTCGTATCGTGTCACGTGTCCCGTGTCGGTGTCCGTGCTACATAGCTGAAAAGTATGCGCATCTTATGGTAATCGTAGCTATAGTTGGCCTTTGATCGACTAACAATCAGCTAGTTAATTATATAACTTTGCAGATTTGGTAGAAGACAAAAGCACCAATGTAGGTGTAGGGAAGGGTGGTGTAAGTGTTGATGCAGGGAAAGGAAAGCCCGAAGACACCTCGGTGAATGTTGGAAAAGGAAGTGTAAATGTGCATGCAAGAAAAGGAAGTGGTACCGATGTCAATGTTGGTGGAAAAAATGGAGGACTTTCAGTGAGTGCAGGCCACAAGGGAAAGCCCGTAAATGTAGTAGTTGAGCCAGAGCAAGTACAATTTCAATACACTTATGCTGCGACCGAGACCCAATTACATGATGACCCTAATGTGGCACTCTTCTTCTTTGAAAAAGACTTGCATCCTGGAACAAAATTGAACTTGCACTTCACTAGGAGCTCCAATGCTGCCACATTCCTGCCTCGCCAAGTTGCAGATTCAATACCCTTTTCGTCAAACAAGGTGGAAGATATACTTAACAGGTTTTCTCTCAAATCCAAGTCTGAGGAGGCTAAGATTGTGAGGAATACCATCAATGAGTGTGAAAAGAAGGGGATTAGAGGAGAGGAAAAGCATTGTGCAACTTCACTGGAATCTATGGTTGATTTTACCATTTCAAAGTTTGGAAAAAATGTTGAGGTAATGTCTACAATAGTAGCAAATAAAGAAAGAACGAAGTTGCAAAAATACACCATAACACAAGGAGTAAAGAAGCTAGCAGGGGATAAAGCTGTTGTGTGTCATAAGCAGAATTATCCATATGTTGTCTTTTACTGCCACAAAACAGAAACAACGAGAGCTTACTCTGTGCCTTTGGAGGGTGTTAATGGAATCATAGTTAAAGCAATAGCAGTATGCCACACAGACACATCAGAATGGAACCCCAAGCATTTGGCCTTTCAAGTGCTCAGAATTAAGCCAGGAAACATTCCAGTTTGCCACTTCCTTCCTGAGGATCACGTTGTCTGGGTTCCCAAGTAGATTTTGAGTGAAAAATTCACTAGTGATGTCCTTGAATAAACCAGTTTCTGTAGCATCAGCTACTGAACTCGATATAAATATTTGCACTGTGTGGTTCTATGTATTATTGTTTCTTTATTTATATGCTCACATGGCTTTCTATGTATATTTTCCTATGACACATTATGTATGTTCAGAATTATATGATATATAGTGTGTATTCTTCATTTTCTTAATTGATGCGAACGACGAGGTTGCTTATGGGATGGCTGATCTTCTTAATTTGACATATGATCATAACTTCACTGACTGCATCGGTAAGATTTATATTATTACGACTTCATTGTCTATTTTCAAGATTGAAAATTAGTTTTTGCGAAAAAGGTGTTATAAATGAAAAATCAATTGTTTATATTTATGATTCATCTAATAGTCAAGCTTTTGAAATAATTAGTCATTGACACCTGTGAAAGGCATGTTGCGGATAATCTACTGGTTGGGTTTTGCTTTTTCACTAAAGCCCAATAGGGTATAGTGTGTAAGAAGAGCACGGGAAACATAAAGTTCATTCAGCTTAGGGCTAGGGTTTATTGGAACCCATATATATTCTACATTTATAGTCATTAGCCTCTCTAGTCTTCACTTTGTGGTTGCAGAGGCTGAAGTAAATTCATTTCCCCGAAAGTGAGAGAGTACCCTCACTCTTCCCATTTCCCCTTGGGACATAGTCTGGAAGATCCGCCACGGTTTAGCTTCAAGGAGGTTGTTCGTGCTGCGGCGCTGAGGTGAGCGAAGAGGAATCATACATGGTAGATTTTGTGTGAGATATATGCACCAAGAGGTAATTGTAAAATGATGATGATCTTTTACATCTAAACCACAATGGTCTAAAATGCTTCCGCATATGCAATTGTTCCTGCAATTGGTATCAGAGCCCGGATTGCGTGTTTGGATGTGGATCTAGTTTTGATTTACAATTTTCATGTAATTAGCCAGCATGGTGAAATATGGCACATAGGTTTCTATTTTGTTATTGTATATTGGCATGTGTATCCTTTATAATTCCTTTTATAAAAATCAATGCTCTTATTTGGTTTCTGGCTTTAATCTATGGTAGAGATTTGGTTGTATTTTCTTGGGTTGTAATAAGAAGGCTAATCCCTTATGATTAGGTTTCCTCCTTGATTTTTATTCCAATTTTTTTTTTTATATATTTTCGTTGTATTACAAAATTGTAATGAAAGGAGACTAAGAATATGTAAAAAAAGACATTCACATATATTTTGTATTATTTCGTGATGAATACGACCTCCGATCGAAAACCCGAGACTATATACAGATTTAGAAATAAAAATCAAGTCAAGCGAAAGTTGAATTGCGCAAAACGGAGGCTGGACGCTCCCTCACTCTCCACCGGAAGTCTCTGGGAGTGGGCTTCACTCTCCGGGAATGATATGGCACATGGGAGCACGAGTTAGCTCCGCTTGGAGAGATTCTGGTGGTCGTGGCTTCGTCTCATCAAGGTGGTCCTATTTGTAAAATTTCGTATCAATCGGACTTCATATAGAGGCGCAACAGTCGTAACGGCTAGAGTTTCCAAGAAAGAGGTTATGTTTTCTTGCCGATTTTTGGTATTTTGGGCCTTTAAGCCCATGGTTGCCAAAAAGACTTGAATTTTAACCTATGAACCAGAAGGAAGGAGGAAATGGGCTAAAGAGTTTTCAGTTTTAATTTGTAATTTTATTTTATTTTTCTCTAGGAAACCGTGGATTAAAATTTTATTTATAATTACTTTATTTTTATGAATGAATAAATTATATGATTTATAATGTGCTAGATGAGATAACATGCCACACAAAATATGTGGTGTCATATTGTTGCATAAATTGTTAATTACATGAACATGATAACTGTCATGTTTGAACGAATAGATTAATAGTTATTATGGTAATTAATCCATAGGTTCTATTTCAAGTTTTTTTTGGCAACCATTGGCATAAAGACCCAAAATACTAAAAACCGGCAAGAAAACATAACCTCTTTCTTAGAAACTATAGCCATTACGAGTGTTGCGCCTTCGTATAATGTTCGATTTATATGAAAATTTATAGGCAGGACCACCATGATGAGAAGAAGCCACGGCCACCGGAATCGCCCCAAACAGAGCTCCCACGCGTCTTATCTTCGCAGATACTTCCGGTGGAGAGTAAAGGGGCGTACGACCTCCGTTTTGTGCGATTCAACTTTCGTTTGACCCGGTTTTTTGTTCTGAATCTTTATGCAATCTTGGATTTTCGATCGGAGGTCGTATTCATCATGGCCAAGTACAAAATAGTTGTGGATTTATTTTTTTTGCATCTTATTATTCTTCTTTCATTACAATTTTATAATACAACAAAAATATGTAACAAAAAAAATCAAGGAGAAAACCTAATTATAACGGATTAGCCTTCTTATTACAACCCAAGTAAATACAAACAAATTTCTACCATGGATTAAAGCCAAAAAAATAAATAAAAGAATTGATTTTTATAAAAAGTTTATAAAGGATACACATGCCAATATATAATAAAAAATTTCACGTTGCTAATTAATTACATTAAAATTGTAAATCAAAACTAGATCCACATCCCAACATGCAATATGGCTTTGATACCAATTGTAGGAATTATTTGATAAGCGGAAGTGTTTAGACAATTTTGATTTGGGAAGCAAACGAATCATCATCGTTTTACTGATCTACCTCTTGGTGCGTAGACCTTGTGCAAAATCTTCCTATATATGATTGATTATTCTTCACGAATCTAGTGCCGCAGTATGAACAACCTCCCTGAAGCTGGACAGTGACAGATCTTTCAGACTATGTCTCAAAGAAAAATAGGAAGTGTGTGGACATCATCTCACTTCCATTGAGATGACTAAGTGTATAATATATATATATATATATATATATATATATATATATATATGGGTTCCAAAAAATCCTAGCCGTAAGCTAAATGGACTTTAGGTTTCTTGTGTTTTTCTTACACACTAAGGGTCTGTTTGGAGCAGCTAATAAGGAAGATATGACAGTATAACTTATCATATCTTACTTTTAACTCTTGTTTAGTGGGTTAATATGATATGATTAGTTTATCCTATTGTATCATTTTATCCTATCCAATACATGATTTCTTATCCTATGGGAGGAGCTGGGTTAGGATTCAACAGGATAGTATACCAATATTAGATATCCAATATATCCCCACGCTACCCAATATATCCCCACACTACCCAATATATTTGTATTTATTGCATTATATTTTGTTTTTTCTTTCTCCTTTATTCTTCTATATAATCTTATCACACTGTTAATCAGATGCTCATCAAACACAGTAGGGTTGGCAAAACGGGCCAACCTGGCCCGACCCAACCCGCATTCAACCCGAACAAAATGAGCTGGGTTAAGGATGACTCGAAAAAAATGAGGCAGAAAACCCAACTCAACCGATCCGAGTCAGGTTAGGGTTGGCTCGCGGGTTGGCTCAAAAATATGGCTCGTGGGTTGGCTTGAAAAAATAGCTGGCGAGTTGGCTCGAAAATTGTTCGCGGGTTGACTCGTTTTCATCCTATTTAAATGACCTTTGTAGTATGAATGCACCAACTATATGACTTCCATAAGCTTAATCATAGGGTTACAAAAATGAGAAATAAAAACAAAATATTTTAGTTTCGAATTTTTTTACAAATTTGCATCAACATCAAGAAACAATCAGAACCACTTGCTACAAAGTGGGTAAGATATTTGAACCAAACAGAGCCAACACAACCTAACAATATAAAAATGATAGGAATGTGAGAAGATTAGGGACTTAGGTTTAAAGAAGAAAGAAAAATAATGACAACATGTGTGGCTTTTGTCCATTTTTGTATATTATATTTTGTATTTTTTTATAAAAAAAAAAACTCAACCCACGAGTTGACTTGTTTAACCCGCGGGTTAGCTCATTTTTCACGGATTGGCTCGGCTCGGGTTGGCAGCTCGTTTTTGCCAACCCAACCTGGCTCATTTTTAGCGGGTTACGAGCCAACCCGATGAGTTGGCTCGTTTTTGCCAACCCTAAAACACAGGACATGATATTGGCTTATCATCCCCATATCATATCCTACCCATATTAACCGTATATCATATCCTATGAGGAAAATCCAACAATACTGCAATTGCTCCTACAATCCCATGTATCCAAGGGCATTGTTCTAATGGCTATACAAATAAACAAATACTACAGCGTGACAAATTATAATTTCTATTCCCCAAATGGGACACAAGGCCGAGGAAAAAAAATAAATACAATGAGTGAAAATCCTTATACTTAATAATTTATGTAAATCATCAAACGCAATAAAGACAACAAAATGCTAAAAAAGTTGTAAATAAGGTAATAGCATTTTATAAAACACGAACCAGTATCTTCACTGTGCTTGGAAAAAACAAATAATAAATTAAAGCTGAATCAAATTTCTTGAATATCTTACATGTCTGAACCTTGAAGTATGTCAACAACTTTTGTATCTTTTTTGTGGCGAGCAACAACTTTTGTATCTATAATGTCCACACATGCCGCAAAACCATAGGAGACAATTATGCCAAGAAATGAATAAATGACTAAGGAAGAAAAAAAAGGATGATTTTCGAACCTGTAAGAAAAGGAACAGAGTAACCCCCAAGGGTAGCTCAGTTGACAACTGAGCTTCTTAAACTTGATGAAACTAACATTCATTTTGTAAAAAACCAATCTGCTATTTTCATTTCTCTTCCAAGTATTTATACACGAGCTGAATTACATCAGAAAGGGAGCAAGGTAAAAGCGCGGGAAAAGTCTAACAGAATTGTCTAACAAGAAACTAATTTTGTTTTGCCAATCCACGTGTTGTCTAACAAGAAACTAATTCTGTTTTGACAATCCACGTGGCATAAGCTTAACAGCACTAGTTTGGTTATTATTAGATGTGGGACTTCTATGTTCCAAGACCCCTCACAAGCTGGACGATGAATATCAAACATCCCCAGCTTGGAAACAGCTTCAGCAAAAGCAGAACGCCCCAAAGGTTTGGTAAATGTGTCAGCGAGTTGGTGAGAAGTGCCAATGGGAAAAAGGCGAAGAAGACCAGATTGGATTTTGCTGCGAGTGACATGGCAATTTATTTCAATGTGTTTGGATCTCTCATGAAACATGGGATTATGAGCAAGATGTATGGTGGATTGACTGTCACAATACACAGAAGCTGGTGAAGACCATGGCAGATGAAGATCTTGAAAAAAATATTGAAGCCACTGGATTTCGCAGGAGAGACTTGCAAGGGCGCGATATTCCGCTTTAGTTGATGAACGATTGATGGTAGATTGCTTTTTTGTCCTCCAGGTTACCAAAGAAGAACCAATGAAAACACAAAATCCGGTAATGGATTTTCGACTCTCTGGACAATGTAGCCCAATTCGGAATCTGCAAAAGCTTGCACACGAAGATCATTCTTGGCTGGGAAAAATAAACCAGTACCAGAGCTTGTCTGAGATAACAAATAACCCGTTTTGCAGCAGCCATATGAACAGTGGTAGGAGCAGATATAAATTGACTGAGAGTTTGAACAACAAAGCAAATATCAGGGCGAGTATTGGTGAGATATAACAATCGACCAACAATTTGTCGATAGGGAAAAGGATAAAAAATGAGGGTCCCTTGAGTACTTTGAAGCTTGATAGAAGCTTCCATTGGTGAAGAAACAGATTTTCCATCAAGAAGACCAGAATCCTTGATAATATCAAGCACATATTTCCGTTGATTCAAAACAATACCTTTGGAAGAGCGAGCCATTTCTAATCCAAGGAAATAATGTAACTCTCCCAGATCTTTAATTCGAAATCTGTCATCAAGCAACTTTTTAACCATTGTAATCTTAGTAAAGTCATTGCCACAAATGAGAATGTCATCAACATAAACCAATAAAGCAGTAGAAGAAGTATTCTGATGAAGGAGAAATAAGGAATGATCATAATGGGCCTGAATGTAGCCTATGGAGAGAAGAAATGTAGAGAGCTTCGCATGCCATTGGCGACTAGCTTGTCTTAATCCATAAATGGATTTTTGGAGATGACAGACTTAGCCCTGTTTAGGTAGAACCAAACCTTGTGGAGGAACCATGTAAATTTCTTCAAGGAGGTCCCCATGTAAAAAAGCATTGTTCACATCTAATTGATGAATGAACCAGCCTTTAGCAGATGCAATTGATAGAAGAATACGGACAGAAGCCGATTTTGCTACTGGACTATAGGTATCAAAAAAATCAACTCCCTCCAATTGGGTGAACCCCTTGGCAACTAATCTTGCCTTATATCTTTCAATAGATCCATCTGAATTGTATTTGATTTTGTAAACCCATTTACATTGAATAGGTTGTTTATCAGACGGAAGATCAACAATATGCCAGGTATTGTTTTGTTCTAAGGCTTGAAGTTCGGATTCCATTGCTTTCCTCCAATGAGCTGATTTAACATCTTGAGTGTAACAACTAGGTTCATCATTAGTGGATATAGTATGACGGAAATGTGAATATTGAGAAGAACAATTTACATAAGAGAGAACATTAGAAATGGAGTGTTTTGAAGGTATAGAAATGGACTTACTCTCACAAAAATTGGTATGCTGATTGGCGATTGGGCTATAGTGATACTGGTCAAGATATTTAGGAGTTGCCTTTATCCTGGTAGATCTTCGAAGTTGAAGTGGCTGAGATATATCAGAAACTGTAGCATGTTGTGTATGATCCTCAATAACAGTAGGAAAAGTATCTTCATGAGCAGATATAACCGTGTCATTGCAAGTATGTTGTGATGTAGCAGCAGGTAGAGAGGTGGAAGGTGGAGAAAAAGAAAGGTTAGGGATAAAGAAATAATGGTCAAGGTCAAGAAATGGATGAGGTGTAGGTAAGGTAGCAACGACAGTATCAAAGGAAGCAGTGGATTCTGACTTATATGTGATGTCAAGAAAAAGAAAGGTATCTTCATAAAAAATCACATTTCTTGACAAAAAAATCTCCCTGGACAAAAGATCATATAAGACATAACCTTTAACACCAGCTTTATGTCCTAAATAAACAGATTTGCGAGCCCTGTGAGAAGATTTTGAACGATGGGCATGAAAGGTGGAAGCAAAGGCAAGGCAACCAAACACTTTCAAATGAAGAAGAATTGGAGGTTGATTGTGGAGAACCTCATAAGGTGTTTTGTGGGCTAAAATGGGAGTGGAAGTGCGATTGATTAGATGAACAACATGTGTGATAATATAACTCCAAAGACAAATTGGCAAATTGGATTGAAAAAGGAGGGCTATAGCCACATTGAGGATGTGTTGATGTTTCCTCTCTATCGTACCATTTTGTTGGGGACATTCCACACAACTACATTGATGAACAATTCCCTTTTGTGAATAAAAATCAGCCATGAGAAATTCCTTGCCATTGTCACTTCGAATGACAACAATGGTAGTATGAAACTGAGTCTCAATAAAAGCCACAAAATTCTTTATATGTGAACTAGCTTCAGACTTAGCTTTCATTAACATTACCCAAGTAAATCTTGAAAAACCATCAACTATGGTTAGGAAATACCTATAACCTTCAAGGGAAGCAGTAGCAAAAGGACCCCAGATGTCAACATGAATCAACTGAAAACTATGTATTGATTTCGATTATGAAATAGGAAATGACAACTGTTTCTGTTTTGCCAAGTGACAAGTATCACAAGGGTGCAAACAATCACCCGAAATAAAAGGAAATCTAAGAGACATCTGCCTCATTACAATATGTGGTATATGACCAAGTCTTTTATGCCAAACAACAGAGTCATGTTTCTGCACATTACAAACTTGAGTGTCTTTATTGCTGCTAAATCCCTGCATATGACAAGCTTCCTTGATACTCTTTCCCATAATCACATATAGCTCATTTCGTTGCTCAGCAATACCAATCTTCATTTGGGTATGGGTGTGCTGTATAAGGCAATGAGAAGCATGAAAAGTTAGAGAACAAGGGACATGTGTTAACAATTTGGCAACAGAAATGATGTTAACCTTAATTTGTGGAACATAGAGGACATCAAATAAAACAAGTGTAGGTGAAACATGAACAGTTCCAGAGAACTCTGCAAGAACTGTGACTCCATTAGGTAGATTAATAGAAATAGGTTGAATCTTTCTCAATTGTGTAAATTGAAATCTCAAATATGTCACTTGAGCCAATATGAATTTATGTTACCTGGTTGATCCATCAATGCAGTATTAAAATTGGATACTTGTGTAAAGTTTGTTGCATGACTGGTAGAAGGAGAAAAAGTGGAAGTGACAACATTCTTCTGGAGTAGACTCAGAATGTGTTGATATTGATCACCAGAAAGAGTAACACTTGAAGCTGAATTCGATTTGGTAGTAAAAACATCAGATGGATTTTGTGCTACATTATTGGTAGCATGAGGTGTAGAATTTCGTGATTTATATGCTTGTGGAAAACCATGAAGATGAAAACAAGTCTCAACAGTGTGATTAGATCTACCACAATGAGTGCCAATCTTTGTAAGTTGAGTACGACCTCCACCATAATTGTTGAGAGGAACTCTGCCTCTTCCTCTAAAACCTCTAGCACCATGATTTCTTCGAAAAGAAGCATTATCAGAAAATCCAGCAAAGGATTGGTTGTTACCTGCACGACCTTCACCTTGAAATTGTCGTTCCCGTTGAGTTACCATGGAAAAAGCCTGAGAAACATCAGGAAGAGGCTTGAGCAACATTATTTGGGATCTAACTTGTGAATATTGTTCATTTAATCCCTTGAGGAACCTTATGATATAATCTCGATAAGGAT
Organism: Gastrolobium villosum; assembly: GCA_032173675.1. Taxonomy (NCBI): domain Eukaryota; kingdom Viridiplantae; phylum Streptophyta; class Magnoliopsida; order Fabales; family Fabaceae; genus Gastrolobium; species Gastrolobium villosum. Next base: position 69,186 of record JAVKPL010015979.1, read on the forward strand.
AATCCTTCATTTTCAAATATCCACCACATGAACACTTGATCGAGCAACTACAAATTGGTAATGGCTTCAAATTATCTAATGCATCAAACAGAGTTTTAAGCTCAGTAAAATACTCTGTTACATTTTTATCTCCTTGCTTCAAACGATATATCTCCTCTTGAAGATCGGAAATTCGAAATATGTCAGAACGAGAGAATCTGTTGCATAAATCAATCCAGACATCTCGAGCCTTTTCGATCCATATGATCGATTGAACAATTGATTGTGAAATTGAACGGTGAAGCCATGCATTTACCATATTGTTACACCTTTGCCAAGCGAGATAAGAAGGATCGTTTTCCAATGGTGGATCCATACTACCATCAACAAAACCTATCTTGTTCTTCGAAATGAGCGCGACAGTCATCGCTCTAGACCATGTATGATAATTGTTTCCATTGAGCAACTGAGGAACTAAAATTGTGGACAGTGATTCGTTTGGATGTAAAAAGAACGGGTGAGAAGGATTTGTATAGAAATCAGGCACCGCCGGAGGTATCACATGTTGTGGAATCACCGGTGGTGGTTGTGTTGCGGTAGTGGAAGCATCGGTGGATTCACCTTCTGCCATTGTAGAAAAGAACAAAAAAAAATAACGCGTTTCTCTCACTGCGATACGAGCCCCGATTTAGGGCTCTGATACCATCTTAAACTTGATGAAACTAACATTCATTTTGGAAAAAACCAATCTGCTATTTTCATTTCTCTTCCAAGTATTTATACACGAGCTGAATTACATCAAGGTAGAAGCGCGGGAAAAGTCTAACAGAATTGTCTAACAAGAAACTAATTATGTTTTGCCAATCCACGTGTTGTCTAACAAGAAACTAATTATGTTTTGCCAATCCACGTGGCATAAACTTAACGACACTAGTTTGGTCATTATCAGATGTGGGGCTTCTATGTTCCAAGAGAGCTCCCAAGCATTTATTGGAAAATCTTTGGGGACCAGAGGATGTGCCTCCTTCCTCGATTGAGGGATTAGTCCCATCCTTCCTCCGGTAGTGAAACTCTATGCATCCGCTGTTCCAATGAGGGGCTAGCCTACATGGCCGTTCCCCGAGGGCAAGGTGACCGTACGAGATTGAATGAGGATACCTACAGATTATACTACAAAAAAATAAAAAATAAAAATGGAAGAGAGTGGGAGAGAAAAAAAGGAAAAGGTTGAAAGAAGTGAGAGAGATGATAAAGAAGGGAAATCAATTTTTTGAGGAAAATAAAAAATAAAAGTAAATTAAAAGTTAGGCTAAAATAATAGGGATGCGTTTTTTTTTTTTTTTTTTCTTTTTGTGTGTGATAAAATATAACTAATTGAGGGCTCCAATTTAAGGGACAGTGACCATTTTGCCATGTTTGGACAAAAAATTACTAGACTGCCATGCCAACAGTAAATTTTGCCAAATGCCACGCGCCATAATTCGCTACACAGAGTAGCGAATTATGCATGCAAGTAATTCGCTATACAGTGTAGCGAAATATGACACGTCAGAACAAAAAATGCCACATGTCAAATTTTGAGAAATTCACTACAACTAATTTCTCAAAATTTGACATGTGGCATTTTTGGTTCGTCCTGACGTGGCATATTTCACTACACTATGTAGCGAATTACTTGCATACATAATTTGCTACACCATGTAGCGAATTATGCCGCGTGGCATTTTGGCAAAATTTACTGTTGACGTGACAATCTGATAATTTTTTTGTCCAAACGTGACACTTTGTCACTGCCCCCAATTTAACGATAAAAAGAAAATGTCATTGTCATGAATCAAAATTTAGACCCAAATTAATGGGAGTTAAAAATAAAATAAAATAAATAAAATTTTACAACTTAAAAAAAAATTAAGCCAAAACTACTATAAAACCATCAGTTGAGTTGCCATTGGCGTGTTCTTCTTCACACATCGTGTTAGGGTTTTTGCGGAGTTGCAGTTTGGTTCCGTTTCTTGGCGCTCACCATTGTCGGCTATAACGAGCTTGAGTCAAATGCAAATTTCGACGACCCAACAGCATTTCAAATCATCCATGGTTTCATTTCGGCAACTCTCAGAGTAGAAAACTATCGAAAGTGTTATGTGATACTATACGGTACCATCTTCTTTATTCGTTACTTGACATTGATGCTCTATTTTGAAATTGAACTCGGTGTGGTAAGTTTTAGCGGTTATCTTCTTCTCATCGATGCTTCTTCGCTTTTGGTTTTCACTTTTTCATAGAAGGAAGCCTGATATATCAAAATATGGGAGAAGCAGACAAAGGGGAGGAGGATCTTGAATTCAAATGGGGCAAAAAGAAAGGGGTTGGTGGTAGAAAGATGGATGTGCAATTTTACGAATCATTTACCTATGATGGTGAGGAGTACAACCTGTTCGACTCTGTGTTTCTTTACAAGGAAGGTGAACCAGAACCTTATATTGGAAAACTCATTAAAATACTCGAGGGTTCCGATAAGATCAAGAGAGTTAAGATTCTGTGGTATTTTCGTCCTTGCGAGATTGTAAACTTCTTGGGAGGAACTCATACACGTAAGAATGAGTTGTTTTTGGCATCTGGAGAAGGTTTAGGGCTTACAAATATCAATCGTCTGGTAATTGGAGTTTATTCTTTTAAAAAAATTATTTATAATTGGTTACGCTTTGCTCTTCTGATATTGGAAAATTGCTTATAATACTGTTCTGGTTCATTATGTTAAATATGATGCGGCTGCACTATTGCGTTGTGTCAGTTCATTGTGTGAACTTTAAAGCGTTTAATTGTCCTGTTTATTCTGGAATTTTGGAATTATGGTTAGAATTGGATTTCATGATAGGATAGTTTTTTTTAGGTGTTAAAGCTGAATCTTCATTACTTTATTTCGGGTGTGCTTGTGTTTGTTTGGTATTTAGGGGTAAAATATTGTGTGTTAAATAACTCTTTATTGTTATAATTTGATTGGGACTAGTGTTTCCTTTTAACAGTGAAAATATAGTCACGCAATTTTTCTTGGTTTGGAGCTGACTAGCAACATCTAACTTTAATTGAACTGGCTATGTTTCTGTTCATTTTTGTATACCACATCAGGAAGCTATTGCTGGAAAATGCAATGTTGTTTGCATTTCTGAAGACAGCAGGAATCCACATCCATCAGACGAAGAATGTCAAAAGGCTGAATTTGTATTCTATCGTTTCTTTGATGTTGGGCAGCGTAAAATACTGGACAAGATAGATGATAAGATTGCTGGAATTGAAGGTTTGTCATCCTATTTGCTTGGAAGTTATTCTCTAAATTTCTTTATACTTTCAAGATGGAACTACATCTACACCTGCAGTGTTTAGTGGTGTCTCACACACTACTGTATGAATTTGATTTCAATACACTTATCTCATGCTTTGAGAAATTCATAAATCATATTTTTGTTTTAAAACCAAAAAGAAAAGATTGCCACATGACAACCTCTGCCTCTCTTACCATTGAATCTCAAGTGGTTATTTTTTATTATAGAATATAATTAATTAGAGAGAAATTTAGAGAAATCCTCAGGTTTTTAGAAACTTGAAAAAATGAACTTCTTTGAAATCCATGCTAAAATGTTTTTCTTGTTTCATGTAGATTTTTTGTTATGTGGGCCTATGCTTTTTTAATTTAGCCTTCAAATTATTTTGTTTGCCTTTATTCCTGAATGAGAATGTTTCCATTGTTAGTGTACTAAAAATTTCTTAGGAGATGTTATTGACCTTGAATCGTATGGAATAATTGAATTCTGCCTAGCTTTAAATTGTTGAATATCTTATGGAGTTGTTTTTCCAATTGTTGCAGTTAAAAATATTTTTAACAATTTAGATAGTCAAAAGCCCGTTGGACTTGCGAAACTTGGTTTAGACAAGAAAGAAGTCGGTCAGAACGTGATGAAAAGTAATGAAGTGGTGACTCTTTCGAGTCAAAAAAACAATAAGCCTATAATTGAAAAGCCAGATAGCAAGTGTTTTGACACAAAAGTTAGAAAAAATGTGGATTCTATGCCATTGTTGGGAGTAAAACCTACTTCTAGCATTGGTGTAAAAGAAACAAGTAAATCTAATGATGCTTGGCACAATATTTCTAGTGACATGGCCATGCCTCAAGCTAAAGTTAAAGAAAATGGGGTTAGTAAGGCTTCTTTGGTTCAAAAGAAATCATCTAGTAAACTATCACATGGTTCTAGAGTTGGTTTAGAAATGAGGGAAATAGAAAGGGGTGAATGCGAGGTTGTTGGTGTCCCTGTTGGACAAATCAACAAGAGACAAATGGAGGACAAGGCTAAAATTTCTCGTGAGAAGGTAAAGAATAGGTTTCAAAATCGAAGGCTTGTTGCCTTTGATGATGATGATGATGATGATGATGATGTGAAGAATATAGGTCCATCTTCATCAAAGGATAAATATAAGCTTCAACGGGCAAAGGATTCTCGTGATGTGGAGGACGTTTCTTCCAAAAGGTTAAAGATTGAGAAGAGGCTAACAAACCCCTCTATCGACAAGTTGTGTAAAGAATCTTCTATGGTTTCTCTGGATATGGAACACAAGCCTCCGACGGAAGTTACTCGAAGACCTGATATTGTAAGTTGCATTGATAGTTCTTTTTCTCTTGACTCATCGTATGCCTTATTGCTTCAACACATGACCAAAATGTACAAGATAGAGCTGTCAAAACAACCGATAAGGTTGGGCTTTAGCCCAACCATGCCTTTAAAGCTTGGCTTAAACATTGATCCTGCTGGGCTAGTATTTTACCTTAAATGTCATGAACCAACTCTCTCAAAAGCTTAAGTTGTTGGTGAAAGGAATATGAACGGTTTTAATAATATCTCTGACATGCCCCCTGCATGCAAGCACCTTCTTTGGTCTTTGAAGTATGGATAATACATAGACCCATTTTACATTGTGACCTTATGCTGAAATATAACTTTTTTATTTGAAGAATTGGGTGGCAAGAATTGAATTCTAGACGATTTGGTCATGAAAGCTCTAATGCCATATCACGAACCAACTTTGCCAACAAAGGTGGGCACAGTTGGCTAAGGGTTTGGTCCATACCCCACAAGGGCGTGTGTTCATTCCTCGCTGGCCGATATGAGGACTTTGTTGGTGGGTGATATGTAATCCCTCCCGGAAATCCTCAAAGAAGTTGGGGGGTTTTCCTTGACCCTAGTGGGATACCAGTGTCTGACCACATTTAAAATTTTTATGTACAAATAAAATAAAAAATGGCTTAAGGTGTTGTGGAAAGATACATGAATGTTTTTATTGTATGTGTAAAACTAACTAGGCTTGACCGTTTTTTGTTTGAGTTTAAATTTGATCCACTTCAACAATTGAGCCGGCTTGGTAATTGGTGGTTTGATCCCCACAAGTTTCATTCCCTTTATCCCTTTAGTTTTTAATAAGGGCTTGCCTTTAAAAAAAACCAATTCGTTGCTAGTGTTAAACCACTTGCACAAAATTCTTTTAGTAGTTTTTGAAATGGGTGGCATCATATATTATACTTACAAGTATAATTGTTAGAATTGCACGATTTGCAATTTGAATGACATGATTTGACAATCATGCAATGCATGCATGAATCATTGCGGTTTCGTGTCAGATACTAATCGCATGATTCAATGCTTTATTTAATATTTTTTCTTTTTCTTTCATCAATTCTAAAAAAATTGAAAAGTCAAATATGCTTAAATTGTTGTATGAAAAGGAACTAAAAGGAAATCTATTGAATATTCTATTTGATTATTCCATTGCATTTTATTTTGCTATTCAATTGCCATGTTTTCATTCTTCAGAAGAGACGCTTCACACAACATTTATATCCATGGATAAATTCTAGACGACTTGGTGTTTAAGTTGCCTTGGATATGTCATATATGCATGGATAAATATAGAAATATAATATAAAATTATTCATGTATCTTTACCTAACAGTCTAAACTTTTGGGAGATTTGGTTTATGACAAATAATAAATTTCTTTTTCTATTGATTTGATATGAGTTTTAAAAAGGATGAGGGTAGATTTCATGGAGATTGCTGTCTATAGATTGAGAGTAAAAGAAGAATTGTTGAGTTACATTTCACTTCTTACTTTGTTGCAATTTATATTTTTCCATCTTGTATGATTCCATTCAATGGCTTATTGTGGGGATTTCTCTTGTAATTTTTTTGAAGAAATTAATCAATTTTATAAATGTTAGTTTTACACATTTAGTTTAGCGCAATATTTTTTGAATTATTTAATTGACCTTGATGCATGTTTCCTCGTCTTAACAACGATTTAAGCAATTTAGTGTTCTTATGCATTATTTTTTTTCACTTGATGACAGGATAAAAGCAAGTGGTTTCGGTCATTTGTAAGTTCTATTCTCTTGTAACATCTTTAATTAATTGAATTTTCTTTTAGGATGTAATGAACTAAATGTCTATTATTGACATTGCCTTTTTTGTCTGATGATGATTTTTGTTGAGATCAAATAAAACAAAACTAAACTTACGTATGAATGATTTTATATCATTTTCAGCCTTGGGAAGAAAGATTGAAAACTGCTTATGAGCAAGGGAAACTTGTGCTACTTGAAAACTTGGATCCATCTTTAACTTCATCAGATGTTCAGGTAATGATCACTCCAAATTTATAGATTATTGGGAGAATGGTAATACAATATTGTTATCCCATAGAAGGACAACTTTATCATTCATCAATATATTTCAAATGTGTCTAGCCCTGGTCCTTGTCCTAGATGTAGTCTGGCTGGCCTTATTAGTCTTTGTCCTAGACGCTCTTTGGAGCCTTGATCTTTGTCCCAGACGCTCTTTGGAGCCTTGATCTTTGTCCCAGACGTGCTTTGGCTAAAGTCTTTTTCACACAGATGCTCTAATCCTATCCGCTTGGCTTTACTCCTCTACGGTGTTTGATTGTCTCAACGTGGCCAATCTTTCATATACATTTCCCATGCTCTATTCGTAAAACCTTTGGATCAAGGTTGTCATGAATCCTTTACATGCCAGTTTTGTTGTTTGTCCCAGAAGTTGAAACCAACCCATTGGATCATCGTTGGTCCATGCTGATTAATACTAATTGCATTTTCTCTGAAAGTTTGTTTGTTGAGCCCCAAAATTTCTACCCAGCTATTGAACCCTCAAATGTGGCTAACTTACCTTCCCCAAGAATGTCGCGCGTTGTTGGAGCATTTGGACTTGTTAGAGAAATGTAATGTAAAACTATTAATGTGGCCTTCACGTAATAGTTTAAACTTTTGGGTTGAAATGATTCTTTACATGCTACCAAAGTCTTTGTGATCAAGTGGTTCGATCCTCATTATCCCTATTCTGTTACTAAATAATTAAATATTATGGAGTTTCTTAACATATGTCGGCTTTTGCATTGTGCAATCTTCAAGCCCAATGGGCTCTTATATGATATAAAACTATTAATGTAGCAATCACCTAACAACTCAAGTTTTTTGGTTGAAATGGTTCTTTACAATTTACAAAACTCATGGCCATCTGAGTTCCTCTCTACTTGCTTGGTTGCATGTTGCTTCGCCTTCCCCCATGAAGTTGTGCATTTGTCTCTTAATCCTTTAGAATGATCCCCTGATTTTGCAGCCACCTTCTGAGTAGTTGCTTAATATCCCTTCAATCCCGTAACACTTTTCTTGTTCTCCAATAATTGGGGGTTTCCTTTAGAATTTTCTTTTCAACACTTCCACTCATGATTCTATCTCTCCTAATCTTGACCCAATTGGTTGAACTAACCTGATAAGAACTTAAGGAGTATGGAACTCCAAAAATGTAGAGATTAGAGAATTTAGAGAAAGAAATAGATAGAAAGAGAAAGATATTCTCTGTTATTGGGTGTCATGAACCAACTTTCCAAAAAGCTTAAGTTGCTGGGGATGAAATTCTATATTGTATCTTTAACACATTCTCTCACGCAATAGTTCTTTTGGGTTTGAAGTGTAAACAATGCACAAGTTTTATATAGTATCTTTAACATTGGGTATCAAGGAGAGAGATCTCTTTGAAGGGGTGTCCCCTTTTGTTAATGAGCAATATGCTGGGTTACCTATTATTTCCTTAAAGGATCCTCCCCCTCTATAGTTTCTGCTATTTATCTATCCAACTACTATCCTAGCTGAATAACTATCCTCCTCCTGTCATGGTTGTCAAACTCGCGAGTAAACTCGCAAACTCGTACGAGTTTACGCTTCTAAACACCCTCAACAATTCCGATTCACCATAAACTCGTTTTTAGCATTGACTCGTTAGAGACGCCGTGTTTTTTAGCAAACTCATAAGCTCGTACGAGTAAAATGATTCCACCAAAAACGTTCTGACCCATGGTCCCGAATTTTTTGACCCAAAATCCATCGAATAAACGGGATTTTTCAATGCAAAAAACCCTAAACACCTGGAGGAAGCCGCCACCGTTCTCTCACAGTGAGAGACGATTCCACCATCGGGCTTGGCTGTGTTCCACCGTCTTCTCCAACTTCGGTCGTCCCTCTGCGTGCGTGCGTTCTCCACGTGCTCTGTCCGCAGCTTCGTCTTCGTTCTCTGTTCCCAGGACTCACCGTCGTGCCTTCGCCGTCGCAGGGTGGTGTTCTTTCTCTATCTCTTATGCGCTGCCTGACTGCCTCTGTTTTGCTTCGTTTATGCATCTGTTTACCAAAGTAGGCTTTGTCGATATTTTTTTTGTTCTCATTTTACTTTCAGCTTTTGCATCTGTTTCCTTTTTTTTTTTTGTATATCCTTTTTAATTTACTTGAAAAAACAAATTAGTCCACATTGAAAAATCAAATTAGTCTAGATTGAAAGATCAAATTAGTCATGCTTTCGCAATATTGCTTGCTGCTGGACCAATTAAATTGTGGTTAATTTTTTTTGTGAATTTGAATATTGTATTTTTTTAGAAAATGTCTTCAAGTGGTATTAATAGTACTCATTTTCTTGATTATGACTATCGTATGACATTATTTTGCTGGTTAGTTGAATTAATTTTGCTTATTATATTACTTTATATGCATATAAATATATATAAATATAATTTGTATCCCGTATTACGATTCTACGATTTACGATTTTGGTTGACCCTTCCGAGTTTGCGTAGACTCTCGAGTTTGACAACCTTGCTCCCCGTCTAGCCTAATGGCTTATCTTATTCTTTCTAGTATACACTCTCCATACTCCTCCCTTCCTCCCACATCACCTTGAGTCTTGTCCCTAACAGATTCACTTCAAGACTGGAGTCTCATAATCAAGCTTTGCTCGAGTTATGTAAATTTTTATAGAATGATTTGTTGATATAGGCTGTTGTTTTTACAATGTGCTGTTTCAATTAATGTTTTGATCCATTTTGTTGTAGTATCAATAAGCTGTCTCTCTCTAGTATGCTTGACATATTGTTCTAAATCTCAGGATATTATTTGGCATGGTTTTAAAGAAAGTTGCACTGCGAAGGTGATCCAGAAAACTGCATTCTCTAGCCCTTATTCTGGTTAGGACTACAGTCTTTGATCAACTTTTTTCTATAAGCTAATTAACAATGCATCCACATTCTCCTCCCTTCTGGGATCATGAGCTTGGATATGTTTCAAGGATAATATTTTCTCAACATACCTCATATACAACTAACAGTGTTGTAATATTTTATTTATGATATAGGTCAAGCTTTTGTTATATTTAGAAGAAAGGAAGCAGCAGAGTTGGTTGTTAGAGAATTAGACGAGGGCTGTTTCTTAATGTCAAATGGGCGGTATGTACTCAGCTCCATATGCATAATAACTGCACTGTCAAATGGCATAAATCCCTCTTTGATATAAATCATGTACATGTCACATTTGCAAAACATGATATATATACACTTCAATTTTTTATTGATTATTTCTTTTTCCACATGACTCTGTTAATGATTTTTCTGCTTCCATCCTTGTATTGAAGTATTGGATGAGGTGAAGTAGTCCATAGTAGGGTTGTCTGAAGGCACTGCAGTTAGGGTTTCTAAAGGTATTCTCTTAGTTTTACGATAGCCCCCCACTTGAGGGATTCTTTTCGGCACTAAGCCCAGGGCTAACTTCTTTTCAGAACTTGTCAACGTTAAGATCTGTGTTAGAATCAGAGTAGTATTAATTTGAACAGCACTACAATCATGGCGTTGGAGAGGGGTGCAGACAACGGCCATTCCTTGATGAGTGTGACAGAGTGTTTTTGCATTGTGGCTGTTAGAGTGGTCAATAGCGGTTATAGCATTGTTATTGCACAGTCACGGTGCATTGCAGCCTCTATATGCCACAGTTGTGTTGTTGGGGAGCGTTTTGTGTAACATGGATAAAAGGCCAAGTCCGCTCACCTCATCCTTTCTTTAATTAGCCATTTTTTATTGTAATTTTATTTCACTTCCCTTTTTTCTTCGGTACTAATTTAGGGTTAAACCTTTAACCTTCAACAGAACCTTCACAGCATTTCCATCCTCTATTCATCCCTGTTCATAGCACTTATTAGGTCCCACTCCTTGTTTGTTTTTATTCTTAGTTATTTGCCTCAGTATTTTTATCTATTTGACATAAGTTTTTTTGTTAAGTTCTTTGATTTTAATGTTTAGTTTTTTGACAGAAGTTGTCCCAATCCTTGTTTAATTTTTGTTGTTGAAATTATAGGATTTAGGTAAGGAAGAAGGAAAAGAGAGACTAGAGGCTCGGATTCCTCCGAATAAAGTATTAGGATATTGACATGGTGTGTAATGATGCGATACAAAAATACTAATCTAATGGTCCTATGTATACTATTAATTGGGTCAACTACTTGTATAGTATCCCTAGTACAAGCCTAACCTAATTAATATAATACAATGCTAACCCTAATTAGATAAGGAGACCTAATGATAGGGGTCTGCAAAAAAACCATATGAACTTATCTGAACCAAACTTTGCTAATATCTGGTCTCGGTTTATGTTACCTTCATTGAGTTTATTCTCTTCTTAGGGTCCCCTTCCTCCACATGGATGCGGTAATTTATAACCTCAAATACATTAAAGGAGCTACATGAAAAGATCTTATTTATGAAGATAAAGCTCATGCCTCATGCTTGAATTGTTGGACACTTAGCAGCTGATTGGACAAGTTGCTCTATTAGTAAGAGATCCACTTTTAGGTATTGTCTACTCATTGAGGATAATTTGATTTATTGGAGAAATAAGAAATACAATATTAGTTGCAAGATCAAATCCTGATGTAGAATGTTGGGTTGTGGTGTCAACTACTTATAACTCATTTGGCTCAAATAAAATAACTATTTAAAGATCTCAAATTTGGAGAATTTGCTCTAGAAACATTCGTGTGTGATAATCTAGGTATTATGTATATTGCCTCTAATCCAATATTTAGTGAGGAGGACCAAACACTTTTAGATAGATTGTCGTTTTATCAATAAGGAAGATCTTATCAGGACATACCACCACCCACTTTGTTAATTCAAATGAGCAACTGATGGATGTCTCACTGAGTCTTTGTAGAGTCCTCAGATAAGTTATATATGTTACAAGCTTAGTGCATATGACCTATTTGCTCTAGCTGAGAGGGATTATTGGAAACCATGTAAATGGTTTCTGATGCAGGAGCAAATATGTGAAGTTTGATTAGAGGAGATCAAATGTTAAGCCCAAGTTATACAAATTCAAGGCCTAATTTCAATTGGTTTCCCAAGTTGTTTTAGGACAAATTATGCTTAGTTGGCTCCCTTAATGGGTCAATTACAAAGGATGCTTAACTAATTAGACTTGGACATATAATTGTTGAATTTTCAAAGTGACACACCTCGTGGGAGTTGTTGTGAAACTAGTTTCAAGGAAAATCGGTCTAGGAAGTTGGAGAATAGTTAATTTCTCTTTATATTTTCTTGCTTTTAGTTTCATCTATAAACAGGGAATACTTGTAATCCACAAACCATGATTTGATGAATGAAAATTTACTGTTGCAATTTTTCTCAAATACTTGTTTTTAAATCTTGTTATTTTTATCTAACTTTTGGTTAGTGGTGAGGCAAGTGGGTTCTTTATCAATTGGGAGGGTTGCCTAGCCTTTAATCTCAATTTGGTGGACTCTTCTTAGGCTTTGAGTGGTGGCATAGCCTTTATCACAAGCCATTTCTTTCTTACTTCTTTAGAAACAAAAAATATCCTTTGTCTTGATCTTCTTTCATAGTTCAATTCCCTCATTCTCATACCCATCACGCAGTTTCTATGTTCATTGCATAGACTAACCATAATAATAACAATGTTCGTAAATAACAAATATATCTCAAATTATACGCACCAAATCTTTGCACCACGTAATCAATATTTAACACTGTTGCTATTTCGGCAAGTACACCGGTCGTAAAAGTAATAAAAGTGTACTTGAGTACGAGATCGTTCCCATGAGGATTAGAGTTCAAGCACTAGTTCACTATTCGCGCTTTATTTGGACAAACAATTATGAGAAACTTTGAATTTAAAACTTAAATTGATCAAAAGCATAAGAATTCAAAATTAAAAGCAAGCAATTAAAAGAAATTTGTTTTGAAAATCAAGAAAAGCGTAGTTAGGGTTTCGATTTCCCCCAATTTTCTCCTCATGTTATGAATTAAACAGTTTAGTAATCACCCTTAATATAATGCCAATCGATTCCTCTAAATTAATTAAGGCTCCATCCTTTGTTATCCTAATTCTATGTAATCTTGAAAGAATCCTAGTTCCCCAGTTATTCCTCAATAAAACATGCATTAAATTCAAGAATCTAAATATTGCATAATTGCCATATGTCTATTCCCAGATCATAAGGATTATGATGAATTTGTCAAACTAGGTTCATGCACCAATATCCCTATCGTCATACAATAACCCTAAATCAATCTACGAGGAGCAAACTTATAGAAAACATTAAATATAGACAAATTCATGCAATTATAAGAAGGGAAAATTATATAGACAATTTAATTCAATAACATAAGAATTCAATTGGGTTCCATCTATCTCTAACTACATAAAAACCTAGTCTAGCATAGCGAAATCAAAGACAAGAGAAAGTAATGAAAATCTCCCAAACTCCATTGGTGTGAATGCTTGGTGAATCATCAAAACTCCCAGCGTGTTCTTGAATTCAACCCGCTCCCAATGCTCCAAAGCATGAAAGGCGCGTTTCTATCACCAAATTAGGATTCCTCACTCAGAATTGTCAAAAGCTACTGAATTGGTGTTGAAAATCTCCTTTTATAGGTATGAAGTCCGTGCCCTAAGTGGATTCTCTGCAAAGTGCGCTCTTCGAAAGGAAATTTCTCCAAGGCATTTGGCTATTTCTGCTTCATTATCGTGCTTTAGCACTCTGTAGGGCGCTAAAGCGCGCTCATCCAGTCTTCAATAATACTTCTGGAGCACACTTTGTGGACTCTTTTCATCTTCAATATTCTCTTCTAGGTCCTTTACTTCGTTCTTGCACAAATTTATGTCAATTCACACCTTCAAAACACGCAAGAACGAATTATGTTAGATCAAAATTCAACTTTCGTGCTTTTTCACTACATGCATTTGACTATGTAAATCATGTAATATTAGTCCTAAAACATGATAAACTAAAGGTTTATCAAACACCAAAAACAGCAACACAAATACACAGATGAGAAGCGCAATGCTACAAATCAGCAAATTAGATTTAGGCGGTGCAAATTGAAGAAGGTTCTCTATGAACATAGATTTGAGAAGTGCAGAGGCATCACCATGTTGGGAAATCGGTTCCCTCAAACTCGGCTAAGAAGCCTTTGCGGAAGTCAAACATCGAGCTGATCTCGGCTCTTGAATCAGAAGTTGGCCTGTATCAACCGGCCGACCAGTGCAACAAAATACACAGAGGAGAGAGAGTGAGAGAGAGAGAGGAACACAACATATTTTAACGTGGGAAAATCTTCTCCAATGTGAAGAAGTAAAAACCAACCGGACACTAGTTCAGAATAAAACTTCCACTATGAAAATAATGGATTACGAAAGATCAAACTTCACCATCAATGGTGATACACTCAAACCTCACTTACAATGGTGGTTTTCTCTCAAACTTTCCTAAAGAGGTGTAACTCCCAAGCTTCTCCCTAGAGGTGCTCTCAAAATCATAATTTTGAGCTTTTCTCTCAACCCATAAAATCTCACAAGCCAACCTTTTTCTCTTATCTACCTCCATCCCACAACTAATGTATTTATAGAGGAGAAAGAAGGTTTAGGGTTTTCCAAATCCCTCAATGGGCTTCGGGCTTTAGTATTAAGGAGGAAGCCCAACAAATCTCCTCCTTCCGACTTCAATGCGTCGGTATCATCAGTAACCCGACATCTTCATAGTAGTTTTTGAATTTTCTTGCTGGTACCAGCTTCGTCATCATGTCAGACCAATTCAGATCAGTATGCACTTTGACGAGTTTGAGCTCTCCATCTTCCACCACATCCCGGATCCAGTGACATTGATGTGCTTAGTGCGTGAGTGATAGGTCGAATTCTTTGCAAGATGAATTGCGCTTTGATTGTCATATCCCAGCTCGTACTTGTCTTGATCATGGCCGAGTTCAGAGAGAAACTTCTTCATCCACATCATTTCTTTGTTTGCCTTAGTCACGCTTATGCACTCGGCCTCGGTTGTCGAAAATGTCACACACTTTTGCAGTCTTGATTGCAAGGAGATAACTTCTCCTGCAAATGTCATCATATATCCCGTCATTGACTTCCACGAGTCAGAATTTCCCCCTAAATCATCATCTGAGTAACCTTGCAACTCGGCTTTGCCTTCTCCAAATAGGAGGCACAACTTTGTTGTTTTTATGAGATACTTGAAAATCCACTTCACTGCTTCTCAGTATTCTTTGCCGGGGTTGGATAGATACCAGCTTACCATTCCAACAACATTTTCGTACAAATCGTTGCGTACATCAAGCTTCCGACAGCGGATTGGTACGAGATCTTCAACATCTCGTCTTTGTCTTCATCAGATCTCGGTCATTGCTTCTAGTTCAGCTTTCTAGTTCAGCCACGATAGCTTCTTTTGTCTATCTCGAATAATCTTGATTCCAAGTATCTGCTTGCAGGGCCGAGGTCCTTCATTGCAAAGGACGAGCTCAACGCCTTTTCCAGGGCAGCTATCTTTGTCTTTCCCTACAGTAAGCATGTCGTCAACATATAATAACAAAATCAGAAAATCTCCAATCTCATATCTCTTCACAAATACGCATTGGTCGTCCTCTGTCTTCACAAACTTGTGTTATCAGTCATGAAAGATTCAAACTACTTGTACCATTGCCGAGGTGCTTGCTTCAAGCTGTATCTTCAACCGGCATACCAAGTATTCTTGTTCTGGAGCCCGAAACCCTTCAAATTGCTCCATATATATCTCTTCTTTAATGTCACCATGAACAAATGTCGTCTTCACATATATTTGCTCTATTAAGGTCCATTGATGCCGTCACGACTATTACTATTCGCCACAATTATGGCATTGTATCTCGGCTTCTGGCCGTTCTCTTCTCTTGATTTTGTAAACCCACTTGTTCTTCAGAGCTATCTTCCTTCAGGCAGCTCGATCAACTTATAAGTTTGATTCTTGTGCAGACTTCATCTTGTCTTGCATTCCCTTTTCCCATTCTTCCTTATTTGAGCTCGTCACAGCCTCATTATAACTCTGAGGTTCACCATCTTCAGCAATAACGGTGTCTTCATCAGGTGAGTACCTTGTAGAAGGTTGTCTCACTCGTGTAGAGAGTCTGGGTTGTTCTTCAGGTTGTGAATCCAGCTCATCATGTACGAAAGCTCGGCATCCAAATACCTTCAAATGATCGTAGGCCGGTTTCCGACATGTGCAGACTTCTTCTGAAATTTCTCCTTCAATTTGCAGTGATAGTGAGAGGTTGATCAAGTCAACAGTAGTTCTGATGGCTTCTCCCCATAATGATTTAGGCAATCCGACTTTGGATAGTATACTTCGGACCTTTTCTTCAGCCCTCTGGTTCATCCTCTCAGCAAGTCCATTTAGCTGAGGTGTCGTTTTTTTTTTTTTTGGGGGGGGGGGGGGCGTCTTCTCAAGTCGGATCCCGACCGCTCTACAGTAAGCATCAAATGGGCCGCAATACTCACCACCATTGTCAGATCAGACCAACCACCTTTAGTTTTTTGCCAATCTCCCTTTCCACCATTGCATGAAATTCCTTGAAGGATTGAGGTACATGTCTTTAGTATTCAACAAATATTTCCACATTTTGCGGGAATGATCATCAATGAATGAAACAAAGTACTGAGCTCCTCCAAGGGATCTCTCCGGCATGGAGTGGACATCAGTATGGACGAGGTCTAGAATATACTTGCGACGTCTGGGTTGATCCCGTCCTACGAAAGAAAGCCGGTGCTGCTTTCCAACTAGATAGTGCGTGCAGTTCTCCAGTGCTTGGCCTTTCAACCCAATCAATAATTTTTTCTTGTTCAGAATTTAGAGCCCTTTCTCACTCATTTGGCTGAGGCATTTGTGCCACAGCTTCAGGTTAGGTCCATCTTGGACAGAGTTGGCTTCTCCGCCATAGATTTTTACTTTCTTTGCATCGCGTACAAAGAGTTTTCCTTCTTATCTCGGGCATTAACCAAGTTTCCCTTAGCCAGCTTCCATCTATCTCTACCAAAATAGTTCACTAACCCGACATCATCAAGCTTGTCTATAGAGATTAGGTTCAATCGCATGGCAGGAACATTTCTTACATCTTTCAACACAAGTTGGCACCTGACATTCGTGGTCAAGGTTATATCACTGACACCAACAATCTTGCTAGTCACCTGATTTCCCATCTTCACGGTTCCAAAATCACCTCCTATGTAAGAAGAGAACAAACCTTTGTGTGGAATGACATGAAAAGAGGCACCAGAGTCAGCAATCTAGGTGCAGTCATTTTATGTAACATTCAAATAATTGGCTTTACCAAATATCTCAGCATCCCAGTTGGCAGCCACAATTGCGGTGCTCGTCTTTTTTTTTCTTTGGAATAATCTAATCCGGCTTCACAGTGCCGTTCTTCTCATCTTTCGGCAAAGTCCTGCAATCTGGCTTCTTGTGACCTGGTTTCCCACAATAGAAGCACTTCAACTCATATTTTGGCCTAGATTGGTATCTGTACTTGTCACGTTTGCCTCATATGTGCTGGTTACACCTCGTTCCCTACCCCTGGATTCCTCATTTAGGAGGCTGTCTGTCATGACATCCGTCTTCAATTTTCCATCTGGAACCGAGTTGCTTAATGTCACCACCAGAGTATCCCAGCTTTCTGGCAGCGAGCTCAGCTGCAACAAAGCCTACATCTCGTCATCAATTTTCATCTCAGCCTTAGACAACTGATTCACAATACCTTTGTAGGTGTCGAGGTGTTCAATCATGCTCATGTTGTCCTTGTATTTGAGCTTCACAAGTCGACGAACCAATTGTGCTTTGTTCCTGGGAGTTTTCTTCTGAATCATGGACTCCAGCTTCGTCCATAACTCGGACACGTGCTCAAAGAGACTTTTGTCGATATATTTTTTGATTGTGGTTACCGCCTTCGGCTCAGGATCTTCCTCTCCTTATCAGTTTTGCCTTAAGGCTTCTCTTTAAAGATGATGGGCTCGTATAGATCTTTGCAGTGCAGATATTCTTCCATCATTGATCTCCAGTAAGTGAAGTCCGCAGTCAGCTTGAACATATCTCAATCATGTGAGATTCCACTTGTCTCCATCTCGTCTCCCTTAGAACCCGAGCTCTGATACTACTGTTGGGAACTCGGTTTCCTCAAACTCGGCTAAGAAGCCTTTGTAGAAGTCAAACATTGAGCTATGAGCTCGACTCTTCAATCAAAAGTCGGCCTGTATCAACAGGTCGGCCAGTGCAGCGGAAAAATGAAAAAACACAGAGAAGAGAGAGAAAGAACACAACAGATTTTAATGTGAAAAAACTTTCTCCAATGTGAAGAAGTAAAAATCCATGGGATACTAGTCCAGGACTCCAGAATCAAATTTCCACTATGAAAATAATTGGTTACAAAGGATCAAACTTTACCAATGGTGGTACACTCAAACCTCATCGACAATGGTGGTTTTCTCTCAAACTTCCCTAAAAAGGTGTAACTCTCAAGTTTCTCCCTAGAGGTGCTCTCAAAATCAAAACTTTGATGCTTTTCACTCAAAACCCTCAAAATCTCATAAGCCAACATTTTTCTCTTACCTACCTCCATCCCACAACTTATGTGTTTATAGAGGAGAAAGAAGGTTTAGGGTTTTTCAAATCCCTCAATGGGCTTTGGGTTTAGCATTAAGTAGAAAGCCCAATACACCACACAGTGATCCATCAGTCACTGCCACTGTTTTCTCGCCAACATTCACCGCCATCACCTTGTTGGTGCTGTTTTGAATTAATATGCTCATGTCAAAAAAGTTGGTGAACTTATTCTCCGTTGGCTAATGGTTACATTCGATTGCATGCCACAATCCGAAAGCTTGGAGCTAGAGATAAGGATTTTGGTTTTTGAGTGACTCTGGAACCATTTTGTGGTTGGTTGAAACCAGTTCCCAAGTCACTCAAAAACAGTGAATTGGATAAAACTGTATTTAATAGGTTTGGTTCTTTTTGGATAGGTTCTTGGTGGTTTTCGCTCACACCTAATTTAGACACTGATCTCATCAAATATTTCTCATATCCTCCTTCCTTAAGTATCAACTTTCTTTGCAACTTGTGTCTTAAATTAACATCATGGTTCCTTGAAGCACCTGTAGAAGGGAGACAATCTGGACTCTCAAACGTTTCTAAGATTTGAGTTTCATGCTGCTCTCTCCCCTAACACGTGTCGTGTAAATCTAGCTCAGAAATAGGACAACACTTTTTCTGCATTGCAAGGCTGACACCTTAATAGTAAAATTTAGTTTAGTGTTATATGGTCTAATTTACTCTCTTGGTTAGACATTAAATCTCTTAATTGTAAAGTTACTTCTTTATCAGCTTAAATGTTCGTAAGTTTCCTTGTTATTGTTAGGTCTTATATAGTTTTGCTGAGGGTATTTGATTTTATTCGTAGCCCGCTTGTTGGAAGCTTTGGAATTCCTTTCTTTCCAGAAAAAAAGCAAATATTTTATGGTCACCATGTTGTGGATCAGCTTCGATTGCTTATGCTACGTGACATGGTACAGTATCTATCTTTTTCGTTCATATTCATGCCATAATTTTGTTAAAACTTATTAAATGGTTGGTTTATTTTCATCTATTTGTCAATCTGATTTTGGTTGTACAGAAAGATGCTGTGTCTACTTCACATTGTTCTCAGCCTAATAATATTGAGTATGATATGGCCATAGAATGGTGCGTACTACAAGAAAAAGCAGACAAATCATGGAGAAGATTGTACGAGGTATACAGTTTTTGGGTAATTTGCCGGGAATCGTTTTCAATTCTGCTTTATTTTATTGAAAATTTATATTTGATTAAAATCTTTTTAATTCCCTAAGCGACAAGGCAAGGAGTTGAGTAAACTAAAAGCTAAGCTGAAGTCTAAAAAATCTGAATGATCTTCAATGGCTCTATATCCTTGCTTTTTTTGTTGGTAAGTACTCTACTTTCTCGAGAAAGTTTTGAGATCACTTTGTGAGATCACCATAGATTTTGGATTATGCTTTTGACTTTGGGTTGAGATCACTTTTTGCAGCGTGGTTGCAAGGATTGAGATCACTTTATGCATCAACTAGAGTTTTTGGATTATGCTTTTGACTTTGGGTTTCTAGAGTTCATGAAATCAAAGATTTTCTGTTTCCGGTAAGTATGAATTTCTACTATTATCTACATTCTATTTTCGGTTGAATCACATAGTTGTTTGTTTCCTCTCTTCAGGAAAATCCCTTTTGGTTCCCTCTGTCCGGTTTGTCACTCCTTATAATAGTTGGTCAGCTGCGTCTTTGTCAATATTTTGAATGCAGGTAGACATATTTTAATCTTCAAGGTAATAGATATGTTCAAAAAATAGTTATTTTAAAATTCTTCTAGAACTTTTTTTTTTTTTTAAATGTGCGACCTCTGTTGACTTCACTACTGCGTGAATCTCGTATAAAACTCGCATGAATAGGATCTCCCAAGTTCAGGATAGATAGGTTGTGAAATCCGTTTAACTCTTGTTTGTGGATGAAACAAAAACTAGTGCCCAAGACTATGTCACCACAACTAAGCTCTCATCGTGATTGATAATCAGTTTTGAGTACCTAATCTACATTAACCTAGTTTAGCTAATAATGCCAAAAAGAAAACCGTCTAAATTTTCATTCAACAATGCATGATGTTTGATAAAGCCACCAAAATTTTACTTATTTAATGTCGTAGGAAAAAGATTCGATGTACTCCATCCACTTTGCATGTCGCTTGTTGAGCTTCTACTTGCCTTTTAGGTGCTCTAGTGTCTCCTTATCGGTGTCAATAATGAACTTTGGCAATGTTAACAATGGGGCATTAGTTAAGTCTTTGAAGGCCCGAACTTGTGCCCCATGCTTTTATTTATAATCACTAGCACTGGCGTGGCGATGCAATTATGAAGTCTTTGATGAACCGTTTATGGAAATTGGCTAAGCTGTGAAAGCTATGCACCTCTCTAACATTCGTAGGTGTTGGCCATTCTTGAATTGCATTCACAATTTTTGCATCCGCCTATATGTCATTTGCACCGATAACAAAGCCTAGAAACGCAGGCTAATATATTCTTTTAGGTCTTGGCTATAAATGAGAATATCATTGAAATAAAATACCACAAACCTACTAATGATAGCACGTGACCCATGATTCATTGATTGAATAAAGATGCTCGGTGCATTTATAAGACGTAATGATATAGCCTCGCATACAGCCCTTGTTTGGTCTTAAAATTTGTTTTTCATTCATCACTCTCCATCATATTCTTTTGAAAGGCATAGAATTGTGTCATTTTAATCAAACTATTTTGTTTTATAGTGAGAGAATCAATTATACAATAGAAATCATGGTGGGAGAAAATGAGAGATTTTGTAATTTAAATATTAAATAAAAAATGGGTTATATTTATCTTATGTTGTATATAAGATAAATAAGTTTTCTGCACACACAAAGCGGATGTGGGTCGTACATCTACTTTTTCTCTCTCCTAACATGTAGATCCTATTTATAATTTTTTTTCTATAACATGAGATAACCATTTTTTTACGATATAAGATAAATATAATCCATAAAAAATAGTAGTTTTATCTAAAATGATTGTTATTTAAAAGGATAAATATTTCCCCCCTATGTTATTTTCACTAATTATAAAGTTTAAAAACACATGCTAATTTATTCATTTAGGTCTTGGCTATAAATGAGAATATCATTGGAATAAATTATCACAAACCTACCATTGAAAGCACGCAACCTATGATTCGTTAAGTGAATAAAGATGTTCGGTACATTTGGAAGATCTAATGATATACTTTGTTTGGTCTTAAAAATTATTTTCCATTCATCATCTTCCATCATCCTAATCCAATGGTAACATGACCAGTGTGAATAACGAACTCCTTAGCAATGTTAACAAATAAGCATTAATCTCTACTTGAATCCTATGTTTTTATTTGTAACCTCCATCAATGGCATGATGATGCTAATGTGAAGTCTTTGATGAACCATACATGAAAATTGTCCAAGCAATGAAATCTACACACTTTTCCAACATATGTAGGTGTTAGCCATTCTCAAATTGCATTCACCTCTCCGCTAATAACAAAGTATAGAAACATAAGCTAATATATTCTTTTAGGTCTTGGCTATAAATGAGAATATCATTGAAATAAAATATCAAAAACCTACTAATGATAGCATGCTACCCATTAAGCAAGACCACACCTTCATGAACATGCTCATGAGTTAGGCTCAAGAACACAGAGAGGAAAAGATGAGATTTTTCATAAAACAATCAAGAGAACTTACCCACAAATCACAAGAATCAAGCAAGCAAGTGTGGTTCTTCAAGAGAGCTTAAGAACCTAACTCCATGGCCTTGAATCTACTCAAAACCGTGGTTGTACCAAGGGTTAAGGACAACAAAATTTTGGCTTCACACTATAAAAATGGTATGGTTGTGAAGAGGAGAGTTAGGGGAGCAAGTTTGATGAGGGAGGTTTTGTGTTTTGGAGAGGTTTAGGTGATGGAATCTTAGAGAATAGTGGGGGAGATTTCAAAAATTGAATTTGAGAGAGAGAGAGGCGCTTATCAGCAATGGGAAGGAAGGAGGAGGGTGCCCTAATAAGGGGTGCCATGTCACTTAAGTGGCATTTGTCCTTTAGTGGGACCCAGTATAATTTTTAACTGAATCGTCGTCAAATATTTACCTGGAAACTCCCAAGACTCTAACTTTAAGTACTTAACCTTCATTTTGTCTAATTATCATGTTTATATCATTAGATTAGCTTTCTAACTATAATTTGCTAACTTGAAGCTATTCTACTGACTGTTACTGCGTCAGCAGTCAAAGTTAATAGATGAAAATTCATCTGTGCATAATACCCTCAATATGGGTATCAAAACTCTTAGAATTTCATCCTCATTCCATTTATGGCCGTCATCATTATAACCCTTTAATGTTGGTCTTAAAAATTATTTTCCATTCGTCATCCTAATCCAACCGTAACGAGATCGGTGTGAATATCGAACTTCTTGGTATTGTCAAAAATAAGGCATTAGTTAAGTCATTGAATGCCCGTTCTTGCGCCCCTACTTGAATCCCATGTTTTTATTATAACCTTCGTAAATGGCATGACTATGCTATTGTGAAGTCTTTGACGAATCCACATCATTTGCCATCACGACTTTGCCATCGGCAACCTTTACAATTTTATTCAGCCATTGGTCGAAGGAAACCTAGTGCTCTGATACCAAATGATACCGAAAGCACATAGAAAAATATGGCTAAACAGAATGTTAGGATTTCATAAAAGGGTAACCCTCCGGTTCTCAATTTCTAATTAACAAATAACAAAATTCAACTATTAGAATAAGGCTTTTAAGCACCCTTTAATAAACTAATTACAAATTGATCCAAAATTCAAAATCTATTTAATGTATTATGAACATGTTTAATTTGGTAACACTTGTATTACTGTTTTACATAGACCTTTGACCCAAATTAATGTGTTAATTATTGACTTGGAAGGAAAAAAACTTTAGGAGGGATTACTAAAAAAAAATAAAAATGCATGGGAAGTAAGTAATTCAAAGAGAAATCATTGGGGATTTTTGAACCTTTCCCTTAGAAAAATACAAGGAAAGAACTAACTCTTTCATTTTAGTGTCTAAATCTAAAGGATCCGGATATTCTGATGTGAAAAATCACATGACATGGTAAAGTGGGAAATCATAACCATATAAAGGTGGGAGAGTGACCAAAGTACCACGTTTTGACAAAAAAATTACCAGACTGCCACGCCAACAATAAATTTTGCCAAAATGCCACGCGGCATAATTCGCTACACAGTGTAGCGAATTATGCATGCAAGTAATTCGCTACACAGTGTGGCGAAATATGCCACGTCAGAACCAAAAATGCCACATGTCAAATTTTGACATTTTGGCATAATTCGCTACCTTAGGTAGCGAATTTCTGAAAATTTGACACGTGGCATTTTTGGTTCTAACGTGGCATATTTCGCTACACTGTGTAGCGAATTACTTGCATGCATAATTCGCTACACTGTGTAGCGAATTACTTGCATGCATAATTCGCTACACTGTGTAGCGAATTATGCCGCGTGACATTTTGGCAAAATTTACTGTTGGCGTGGCAGTCTGGTAAATTTTTTGTCCAAACGTGGCAAAATGGTCACTTTCCCTATAAAGGTGGATCAATGGTAATAAAAGAGAAGAGAGAAAAAATAGTAAAATAAGTAGTTACAAAATCATAACCATTGATTTAATTTTGTATGGTTGTGATCTTCTCACGTGACCATTTTATGTTTTTTTCTCACATTAGAGGATCCATTTCCAAATCTAATTAACGAAATGAATGATATGAAGTCTAAATCAACTTCTCTAATCAACGATTTAGATGTAATTAATATATAAATATACTTTCTCATTAATTTGAACTATGGTTAATGCTTGTGCCGAATGTCCCTCCTTGCCAATGATTTGAACCTTGCTAGAATACTAGCATTTTATTAATCAATAATGTTATTATTATATATTTTTTTCTTAAATTAGTTGGGCTTATTATACTAAATAAAAAAATTAGTTGGGCTGGGAGGTCTATGTATCCAATTTCTTTCTTATATCCTTTCTTATATACCAGTGTAAGTTAGATCCAATCCCATTAAAAAACAAGAAAAAAAATGTTGGAAAAAATAAATTAGAGTAGAGAATAAAAATAGATAAGAGAAAAAATAAATAGAAAAACAAGAGAAGAAATTAAAAATGGAAGGATAGGGTCTATGTCTATCTGGATCTAGTTTGGGAAATCCTACTAATTATTTCTAGTTCGTTCAATTTTTGAATTTTGAGGGGAACTAGTGTTTTAATCAAAACCTTGCACCATGG
The DNA here is from genome assembly GCA_032173675.1 of Gastrolobium villosum. Classification (NCBI taxonomy): domain Eukaryota; kingdom Viridiplantae; phylum Streptophyta; class Magnoliopsida; order Fabales; family Fabaceae; genus Gastrolobium; species Gastrolobium villosum. Next base: position 93,817 of record JAVKPL010015979.1, read on the forward strand.
TAGGTTTCTAACAGTGTTTTGAATTTTTGTGGTTCAGTTCAGCAGTTGTATATAGTGTTTCCTTGGGGTTCGAAGATAGGAATGAACGTATGTACCGTACTTACTGCAACTCCCAAGCAAGATGTTGAACAATTTTTCGCCAAATACAAGTTAGCTGTTGTTAATATACTATATACAGTGTCTGATCTTCATGAGGAAATGGGCGAAGTTCCCTTATATTCTAAATTTGCCTCACTTTCTCATCTCTCCATATTTTCCATTAGTAAATCTTTTTTTTTTTAATAAATTATTCTGACTTAAATTAGATTTTAAAATAAATATTTTATTAATTATTTTATATAACCTGTGGGAACGTAAATTTTTTGACTCACTTAATAGGATTTATAAACACACTTTAGCTATAATAGGGTGACAAACTAGGTCATGAACTCAAATTAATTGGGGTTAGTTGTTGATGAACCCAAATAAAAAGTAATAAAATATGAGAAAAATATTTCTATTTTTGTTATATAATTCTTTTCCGTTTTGTTCAATATAAAAGTGAATGGTTCTTACAAACGTTTTATCTATCTTTTTTTTTTTTTTTTGATAAACTTATCTATCTTCTTATTATACTGAGTATGGCGGAAAAAAAAATTAATGGACTAAAAATAAAAATGTTAAACTCAGAAGTTTGAGAGAGAGAGAGAGGGGGGGGGGGGGGGGGGGGTGCAATTAAACAAATAAATTAAAAGATTATAAATAAATGAAAATTAAAAAAACATAGGGAAAAGGGACTGAACATGTATCGCAACATTGGAAAAGCTTTAATGTTTCTACAGTAAGTGTAGATAAGTTATCTATATTCTTTCTAAAAAATGACGTCATTTTGAATTGAAAAATTTTAAAAATTATAATTGATAAACTATTATAACTTTGAAATAAATTATAATTACAAAAATATTTTGATTTTTGCTCCAAAATGACATCATTTTAGACTCAATGTAGATAATTTATCTACATAATTATCTACATTGACTGTAGAACCCATAAAATTTTCCTTTAACAACCTAAAACACACCATCTATTGATACATAAACTTTAATATTATCATTTTTATTACTCTCATTTTATATTTATATATATATATATATATGAGATGAGTTATTCTATCTATATCTTTTTTTACCTAGTTTTGTTTATCACTCTTCAATATTATTAGATCAAAATTTCAGTTACCTTTATCATTTCTCTCTTATTGAGATTCTGATATAATGGTGTTGAAGAGTGGTAGGCAAAGGTAGGCAGAAAAAAATAAGTAGAATAACATATTCCTATATATATAGGGATTAATGTTTCTCATGTTGTAGAAGATAATTTTATTTCCTCCACACACATAAAAATATTATGGGCCTATGTGAAGTGAAGAGAGAAAAAAAATATGGATCCCACATACTTTTATGTGTATGTAAGAGATAAATTTTATCTCCTATGAAAACATTATCCCACAAAAAAAATACACACACACGCACACATAGGGTTGGCAAAACGGGCCAACCCGGCTCGACCCGGCCCAACCCGCATTCAGCCCGAAAAAAACGAGTCGGGTCGGGTTGGCTCGAAAAAAAAAATGAGCCAGAAAATCCAACCCGGCTCGACCCGAGCCGGGGTAGGGTTGGCTCGCGGGTTAGCTCGATAATCAGCTCGCGGGTTGGCTCGTAAAAAAGCTCGCGGGTTGGCTCAAAAAAAGCTTGCGAGTTAGCTCGAAATGATGCCAGTGGGTTGGCTCGCGGGTTGGTTAGCTCAAAATATTGGCTCGCGGGTTGGCTCAAAAAATTTAATTTTTGTGATTTGTTCTGCTGTATAATTTTTTTTTTTTATTTACCAAAAAAAAGGATAATGTTCTCACCACCAACTTGTTCAATGCAATCCATCTTGAACAATCAAATTCAATATGTGTGCAGAACAACGCACATGAAAAAATTTCCCATCATATAACAATAATTTTTGCATATTCAATTGGCTTCTCACACCAACCATAGAGTCATTTGCAGATGCATTATCCAAAATAATGTATGCCCCATTCCTTTAACAAACCAAGTATTTTATGAGTCAATTCAAATCCAGTATGAGGAGGAGGCATGTGACGGAAGGAAATAATTTTATTATTCAGCTTTCAATTGACATCAATGAAATGAGCAGTTAAGCAAACATAACCCTTAAAAAAAAAAAGAGTAACCCGCGAGCTGGCTCGTTCAACCCGCGAGCTGGCTTGTTTGAGCTCGGGTCGGGCTAAATCGAGCTGACAGCTCATTTTTACCATCCCAACCCGGCTCGTTTTGTGCGGGTTACGAGCCAACCCGACGGGTTGGCTCATTTTTGCCACCCCTACGCACACATACATATATAGAGCTTAAAGTTTAGAAAATTAATTTATATAATTTTATTTAAAGTTCACCAAAATACACACAAAAAGATTTGTGGGGTCCATATCGACCCATATGAAGAGATGAGAGAGAAAAGAAAACATAAGCTCCACACATTTTTTTATGTGTATTTTGGTGAACATTAGATAAAATTATCTAAAATAACTTTAGAAACTTTAAACTCATATATATATATGTGTGTGTGAGAGAGAAAAATATATCTCAAGCAGCTTAACGAAGGTCAGTGACATGAGAAAACACTTCTCCCGTTATAGGATAATTGTTGTTTCTTTATATATATATATATATATATATATATATATATATATATATATAGAAGAAACGGTGGGGCACACATTTAAAAATATAAAATAAAAAAAGCTGAACACTAAAATCGAAAGGTCAATGACATTAGAAAACACTTCTCCCATTGAAGGAGAAGAGTTTTTTCCTTAGATATATATGGGTTCATTTTTTATACAGTCAATGTAGATAAATTATCTATCTTGAGCCGAAAATGATGTTATTTTGGGGCGAAAATCAATGTATTTTTATAATTTAATTTATTTTAGGATTATAATAGTCTTTTCTATTATAATTTTTTGATTTTTTAACTCAGAATGACGTCTATATACGTTTAATTTAGAAATATTAAAGCATATATATATATATATATATATATATATATGTATATATAGATATATATACTCTCTCTCTATACACACACACACACACACACACACACACACACACACACATATATATATAATCTTCTTTCTTAAATAAATGGCTAATAACGTTCTTGATAAATATGTTTAGGGAAAATTGTGTATCATTTTAAAGGATGTAAAGTTGTGTCATTTTAAATGAGGGAAAGATATAGATAAAGGAGGAAAGAGAGTGGACAAAAAAATATAAAGGTGAGAGTCTCACTTCTTTGTGAGATTTAAATGACGTAAGTTGTGTCATTTAAAAGAACAAACAATTTTTCCTTATGTTTATTAATAACCTCAGTTCTATACATACGCAAATAAAGCATTCCCACGTGAAAAATGGGAGAATTCGAGATAAGATAAATTTAATCTAGTATTAGATCATTAACTGTGCTCCTGTCAAGAGTTTTGCTCCATAGCATTTTTGCAGAAGGTTGCATCACTTTTTATGGTACAATCAGTGGCGGAGCCAGCTAAAAAAAAATGAGACAGTGCCAATATTTTTTTTAATATATAAAGTGAGAAAAAAAAGTACTCAAGGTATCAGAGAGGCAAGGGAAGGAGCTAACATAGTGTAGTGTAAAGTACTATAGGGCTCTATCGGCCCACTATGTCTCTAGCAAGGGAGCTAGGTCACTGTATAGGTATGGTGACTAGCACAAGTAAAGACCAAGCTAACCAGCCACGTCCCAATCGACAGACTATGTAGGATGTAGTGTGTGATATGATGGTGATACAGTAAAAGAGGGGGGGTGAATAGTGATGCCTTACTGACGGTCATTTGGGCAGTATTTATAGGAGAGGCGGGGGTTCCTACTCTGTGGGTTGGTGTGGAGGGTTAACCCATATTGGGAGGAGTGAGATCTTCTGCTTGGGCGATCGGAACAGGGTGGGCTTGCGTCGGCGTGTCGGGTGCTACCATCTTTACCGTATAAGGGAATATCTTCTACTTATGGGCTTGCGAAAATCTTCTTGCAGGTGGCTGATCCCCAGGAAAGACATTTTGATGTCTTGCCTTGGGACCCTTCCTGTCGGGTGATGGGGGGTAAGGGGGTTTGTCACACGCTACCTCTAGGGCTGACATGGACACCTCCAAACCTTTGGGCTTACCTTATTGGGCTTGGGTTACTGTGGACTCCCAGAATAGGATCCCCCAGCTTGAGAGCGAGCCAAGCTCGGGGTCAAGGTAGTATAACGTCTTGCCTTGGGACCCTTCATGTCGGGTGACAGTGGGTGAGGGGGTTTGTCACACGCTACCTTTAGGGCTGACATGGACACCTCCAAGCCTTTGGGCTTACCTTGTTGGGCCTGGGTTACTAGGGACTCCCAGAACACATAGCACAACTTTCAAAGGCTTAAAATTTTTAATAATAATTTATTTATATAATAAATAAGTTTTATTTAAAATATAAAATTATGTTTACATGTATAATCATTAAATCCAACAACCACTCATTTCACCAATCCCCAACTAATCCTCACAAAATACCCCCATCGCAGATAGGTAGAGAGGGAGGAACATAGTGAAAAGTTAAAAACTTGGATAAATTACAATTTAGCACCTTATACTTAGAGCTCTATCCAAAAAGGCACCTTCTACTTTTAATTGAATCAATTAACCACCTTAAACTATGCAATTAAAATAATTAAGCATAACCGTTAGTGAGACAATCAACTCCGTTAAGGCCACGTGAAAATTTTTCTTCCTTCTTTTTCATAAATAAAAAAACTGTTTTGTATCAATCTTTTTGTTAGTTTCTTCTTGTTCGTTGGATGCTCAATATCCAATCGTCTTTCTTAAGAGATTTATTTTTCTTTTGAAACAAATTCGCATTCTCTTCTTTTTTCCCCTCCTTGACTCTGAAGATTCAAGCAGTGGAAGAACCCAGTGGCTTATGCTGGAGTGTGCAAAGGCATCAGACTCTAGTTTGGATTTGGCAAAGATCGGATTCATCTGAAGTTAAGTTGTGCCAAAAGAAAATATTATTAAGCGTGAGAGTTTGTATCCTTCATTCTGTTTAGTTTTTCCTTTTGGGATATATGTTTAGCTTATGCTCTTTTCTCTCTTTTTTTGCAGGAAGAAATCATGGAATGATAGTCCACCACCTCAAAAGCTGGTGCTGATATTCCATCTTAAAAAGTTCTCATAGAAAAATATGAAGATGTTGCTAAACCATCATCATGATTTTATGAATGTCAATAATGGCATTCTTATTTAACGAATTGTTTTATCTTATGAAATAGAAGTAATGCCAATTCTTACGATCAATACCTATACTTTGCCTTCAACTGCCAAACTTCAAGTATATTATCTTGCCAAGTCATCGAATGATGTATTGTCATATTCAATAATAAGTTGAATTATAGAGAAATTACATTATTTTTCCATGATTGGTATTTTTCCCCCAAATCCAAACTAGAGTCTGATGCCTCTGCACACTCTAGCATAAGCCATTGGGTTGTTCCACTGCTTGAATCTTCAGAGTCAAGGAGGGAAAAAGAAGAAGAATATGTGAATTTGTTTCAGAAGAAAAATAAATCTCTTAAAAAAGACGATTGGATATTGAGCATCCAACGAACAAGAAGAAACTAACGAAAAGATTGATACATAACAGTTTTTTTATTTATGAAAAAGAAGGAAGAAATTTTTTCATTTTTTAATTTTTGAAAAAGTAAGAAAATATTTGGTGAATCACGTGGCCTTAACGGAGTTGATTGTCTCGCTAACGGATATTGCTTAATTATTTTAATTGCATAGTTTAAGGGAGTTGATTCAATTAAAAGTAGAGGGTGCCTTTTTGGATAGAGCTCTAAGTACAAGGTGCTAAATTGTAATTTAGCCTAAAAACTTTAAGGGAAAGTGAAATGGCCAAAGTGAGCAGAACCCACAACGGAGTTCAAAGTACTCAGATTTTTCATCTCTCTTCCGATTCACACAAACCCACATTAGCAAACTTTGGGTTGTTCAATTAGCGCACAACTTTGGGAATCTTGGAGCTTGGTGCATAAAAATTGACGCTTTGTTGGAAATTTTGTTGTGGGTAAGGGCAACTCGGGTGTATTTAAGGTTCCTGCATTTGTTGCCACAACAAAGAAGCTGTCGATGGCGCTGGAAATCATGTTGGAACCCATCAGAGAAATCTCTAATACCAATCCGGGGACCTTGATAAGGACCTCTTGGTCCTCTTTGGCGGCGACCGGTGGTGCGGAGGGGCTAATAGATTCTGGGAAGAAGTCTTCAACGAGTTTGCTGATGTCGAGGCTCGAGAAAGCCAGTGTCCATGGAGTTTCTTTCGTTTGCCCCTGTCAAGATTACAATGGAATATGGTTGATTTTTGAAAACCAAGCCAGTGCCAAGACACTGGCTGGCCTCAAGATGGCTTCAGCACTGGGTACAATATATAATTCTTGAAATATCCTGCAACCCTTTATACATTTATCTTCTTTTTTAATTTCGAAATTGAATGAGAATCATAAATTTATAAGCTTTCGATTAGCACATAAATGGCCTGATGCTAACCATCAGAGGCATTCTAAACTTGCTTATAAAGCATCAAAATATGGGAGTGAAATGATAACTTTATGAAATAGAGTCATTTTGTGCTTAAAACTATGGGAGTATCATTTCTACAATTGTGAAATAATATTTTCTGCCACAAAGACAATAAAAGATGAGAGAGAATATTTTTTGTGTTTGTGATAGAAATATTATTTTTGTCACAATTACATAAATAATACTCCATAAAACTATCGCTATTACTTTGAGTATTTATTTAAACCTTTTTGTTTTTGTCTTAGTTCTAAACTAGGGTTCTTTGTATGATTATGTGATTGAATTTTGTTTGGAATTTGGGCTTAATATTTATTATTTATTGTGGATCTCACTAATGGATTGCTGGTGCTTTTGAAGGTTAAAAAACATGGAGAAGCCCAAAGAAGCAAGAAAATCAAGTTAAAATTCATAATGACGTTGCTGCAGACTGTATGGTAAAGCACCATTTTAAAGCTTTTGGACAAAAGAATTACCCGATTAAAGCTGATTGGATAAGTTTTTCCAAAGTAATGCAGTCAAACATGTCACTTGTGCTGACGGGACTAGTCCCGTCATTGATACTGACGGGACTCGTGCCACGTCAGCGCCACGTAGGCAGTCCAATTACCGTAAAGCTTCGGAAGACCATAACTTGTGACTCGGGTATCCAAATCACATGATTTTTTTTTATTTCACATAACTTTTTGAGATCTACGCAATGACACCTCATTTGACATATTTTATCTCCCACAAACATAATTTGAATTTATATCAATTGTACCACAATCACAAGAGTGTTTATTCATAAGATCTTCAAACTATGTTTTTTCGAGATAAAATATGTCAAATGAGGTGTCATTACGTAGATCTCGAAAAGTTATGTGAAATCAAAAAAAAAATAATGTGATTTGGATACCCGAGTCACAAGTTATGGCCTTCCGAAGTTTTACGGTAATTGGACCGCCTACGTGGCGATGACGTGGCACGAGTCCCGTCAGTATTAGTGACGAGACTAGTCCCGTCAGCATAGCTGACATGTTTGACTGCATTACTTTGGAAAAACTTATCCAATCAACTTTAATCAAGTAATTCTTTTGTCAAAAAAATTTAAAATGGTGCTTTTCCCGCAGACTGTCGTGTTTGATGTATTGGGATGATTTGTTTTTAAGTTAATTCAATCTAATTATTTTTTTTGAGACTAGTTGGCTTATCCTAATATTTTTATAAACTTTGATTTTTAGAATCAGGTATGGGTTAATTTGGAGTATGGAGTGAGTCAACGATAAAGTTATTCAAATCCCTTTAAAAATTACATGCATAAATTGAATGGATCTGTATCCTCTCACGTGAAAATTCACATGATTATATCATGTGGAAAATTATAACCATACAAAGGTGGATTAATGGTAATAAAGGGAGAGAGAGAGAAAATGTTAAAATGGATAATTATGAAATCATAGACGTTGATTTACTTTTGTATGATTATGATCTTTTCACATGATCATATCATGTGTTTTTTCCACATGAGAGGATCCATTTCCAAATCGAATTGAGATTACCAATTTGGTTGTATTGGGATGATTTTAGATAGAGAAAAATATTTATCCTTTTAAATGACACAACTTATATCCTTTCACTTTCATAAAGATTTGGGACCCACACCTTTATTTTTTTTTGTCAACTCTCTTTTCTCTTTTATCTATCTCTTTCTTTCTCTTAAAATGACATAATTTTACATTCTTTAAAATGATACACACTTTACCCTCTTAGATCAGTCAAAAAAGTTAAAGAGAAAAACCTACCACTTCGGTGAAGACGACAAAGTCCAACTCATTATTCATATATTTAGAGGGTGAAAACTTTTGTGCAACTCTAAAACTTGAAGGTGACTATAGGAAATACCACATGAGACCAGCAAGCAAACGCTAGATAATGACAACAGAAAAATATTTTTTGATTTTTAATTTTAGGCAATTTTGTACTTGGAGGATTAAAGATCTATAAGCAACAATCCTAGTTTTCATCTTTCTTATTCGCTTTTTATTTGTTAATTTGTTATGTATTGGACGAAGAACTAGTTTTGTCTCTGTTTCTTTAATTATTATTTTTTGTTTCTTTGTTATGTATTGTATTGGATGGATCTGCTTAATTTATAAATAAAATATTTTTTCTAAAAAAATATTTTGGTTTATTAAAGTCGTTAAAAACTTTTTTCTACCACAACCCAAGCATGATAATGTAATTTTGACTTAAACTACTTTTAGGATTCTAAAAAAGAAATTTTTTTAATTATTCCCAGAGAACTATTTTGAAATGATATGTAGGAGTACTTTAATTTAACAATGTATTTAATATTTCTCATGAGATAATTTTATCTCTATATATATATATATATATATATATATATATATATATATATATATAAAAGATGATTTTATTTCCTAGATATGAGAAATATCAAATTTTTTTGACAAAATGTATAATGATTTTATAAGAGTTATGTCATAGGAAAAGTGATTATGTAATGTTATAGAAATTTATTTTGTGTATCTTAATTTTTTTTTTTTGCTTTAAAAAGTGTGGACCCCACAAAATATTATGTGTGTAAGAAATTATTGCGTGTCATGTTAAATGATGAATGCAAACCCACCTGAATATATAATTATGTGATATCATGTTTTACATTTTTCGAAAATAATTTACTACATTTTTTTTTTTTCAAGAATTATGTGATGATCGGTTATAAGGTACCAATTTAACAGTGTTTGTCCTTCATCTTTTTCGGCTTTTTCTTTCCCAATGATATTATTGCTCTGTTGAATCGCGATCCCATAGATGCAGTACAGCACATATAGATTCGAATTATATAAGCCAGCACTATTCTTTTTACTATAAAGGGAACAATAATGCAAGTTATATAGTCTTATACATACACCCTTTTATATATAAATATATATTCGCACTATACTTACTTTAACGTATATTTACATTTTAATATTCTACCATCTACCGTAAAGGAAGAAATGTGGAAATAATAATAATAAGTATTTTTTAAAAGAAAAATAACGTAATAATAATAATAATAATAAAATATACTTTCCAATAAGTAAACCTATTGTTTTATTTTATTTTAATAATAAGGAATTTTTGTTGTTGAGAAAACATATGACCGTTATTTTAAAATTGTGTTGATAGGGACACATTCGGAGCGAGAACGATTGAATTTCTCACTCTCAGCGAGTGAGTAAAGGAATCTGTGTACTCTCACTCTGCACTCTGTACTCTGACATTCATCACTCTCTGTGCCCTCTGTGCCCTCTGTGCTGTACTTCCTTGGCACCATTCTTCTTCTTTTTCTCTCTCTCTCTACACTCAATATTATCTTTCATTTCGATTCGACGCCGTTTTGCTTCCAAACTCACATTTTAGTTTTTTATTTTATTTTTTTATTATTTTTCGGTTTGCAAACTCACATCTTCTTCATGACTCATGAGTGATAATAAAACTCATCCCCTTTTTGCCTTAAACGAATAAGAAGCTCTGAAAAACTTACCGTTACGGAAATGGGTTGCGCACAATCGAAAATAGACAACGAGGAATCGGTGGCTCGATGCAAGGACCGCAAGAACTTGATGAAGGAAGCGGTGGTTGCTCGCAACGCCTTCGCCGCCGGCCATTCCGGCTACGCCATGGCTCTCAAGAACACCGGTTCCGCCCTCAGCGACTACGGCCACGGCGAAACCCACCACGACCTCGAACTCCACCCGCCACCTCTCGACACATCTTCCAACCCGCCGCCTCCACCTCCTCCGCCCATGGATGACAGCCTCCCGCCGCCGCCGCCGCTCCCGAATTTCTCCCCCAGTCCCAGTCCGCTCAAGCGCGCCGTCACCATGCCCGCCGTCGCCATGCAGCACCAGAAGCCCGGAACGGTCGCCATTGCCGAAGAGGAAGAAGAAGAAGAAGAAGAAGAAGAAGGTCTGAAGAGAGATGAAGGGAAGACGCTGAAGAAGGTTGCCGGAGAAGTCGGATCGAGAGATGCGCCGCGAACGCCGGAGATGAAGTCGGTGCCGCCTATGCCGGAATCGAAAGAGATGGCTTGGGATTATTTCTTCATGGTGGAGAACATGCCAGGAGCTTCTTTGAGTGAGGAAGATGAGATTGAGAATGAGAATGAGAATGAGGAAGGTGAAGGTGATAATGTTGACGGTGATGGAGGTCATGAGGTGGAGGAGCCTAAAACACCTGAGAAGGTTCTGGAAAATGTGCAAGAGCTGGATGAGATAACGGAGGCAAAGCATATTGAACATTCAAAGACAGCACCTGCTGATTTTAGAAGAGCAATTAAGGTTGTTCCGAGTGTTACTCTGATGCAGATTCTCACTTTCCTTGATGATCATTTTTTGAAGGCTTCAGAGAGTGCACAAGAAGTTACCAAGATGCTTGAGGCCACTAGGTTGCATTATCATTCCAATTTCGCTGATAATCGGGGTAATTAATTCCTTGTGTTGTGTTGTGTGTGTGTGTGTGTGATTTTAGTTGATATTGTAGCTGCAGTTGAAGTTTAACCTCTTTAGTTGCTTGTTGGACATGAATGGTTGAGCTAATTTGCAGTGACATGAGCAGGTCACATTGATCATTCTGCTAGGGTTATGCGCGTGATAACATGGAATAGGTCCTTCAGAGGTGTGTCCAATGGGGATGGGGCAAAAGATGATTTTGATTCTGAAGAATATGAAACTCATGCCACTGTTTTGGACAAGTTGTTAGCATGGGAAAAGAAACTTTATGAAGAGGTGAAGGTGGGTGTCATCTTCCTTTTTCGACATTTTTACATTCATTGATCTTTATTTATTTATTTTTTGTTTAGGAATGTTTCTGTTCATGTCTTGTTGATGCATGCTTCTCTGAATCACTTTAATTGTTTAAAGCTGATTATTTATGCTATTAACTTGTAGCTCTTAATAAATGGCTTCAGCTTATCAATTAAACTTCACTCCTTGTCAACAGCAAGGTGAGCTTATGAAGTTTGAATATCAGAGAAAAGTTGCAATTCTTAACAAACAGAAGAAGCGTGGTGCCAGTGCTGAATCATTAGAAAAAACTAAAGCCGCCGTAAGTCATTTACATACAAGATACATTGTTGATATGCAGTCGATGGATTCAACAGTTTCAGAAGTGAACCATATTCGTGATGACCAGTTGTATCCTAAACTTGTTGCTCTTGTCAATGAGTAAGTATTGCCAATAAGAAATTAAAGAGATATAACGGTATTGCTATTGCCTCATTTGATTGTTCCATAGTATTTGATATCTTAGTGTTGGTGTGTAAATAGCTATGCTTCAATGAAGTTTTGTGGAAGAAACCCATATGGATGTTAGTTGCTATTAAGGTTGTGAGTTGATTGCAAAGTGTATCATTGTAAACTTCCTTTCATGGTCTACAGCATCCTGAAATCTTAGAGCAAAATTGAATCCAGCATCCTAGTAATTAATGTTTCAAAATATTCACTAGAATAACAGGATATTCTGATCTAAAAAGGCATTTTATTCTGCAGTTTGGTTCTTGGAATTGCAATTTATATGTGTCGTTTAAATTCTGAGCCTGGACACCAAAGTGCACTTTGACTTTACTTTGAAAAAAGATCAATTAATTATTATAAGAATCATATTACTTTACATATGTACTTTCCTAGTTGAATGTATGATTGTTATATCTTGCTGCTGCCATATCAACAGTGCCTAGATTTTCATTCTATAAAAGGGATGTAAGGGAGAGAACATTATTTTAAAAGAGCTGTTTGCATAATGAATGTATCTGAATAGGAGCCTGCTTTATTTCTCTTCAGGATGGCCAATATGTGGGAAAATATGAGCATAAATCATGAAAGCCAGCTGAAAATTGTTACGGACCTCAAATCTCTTGATATTTCTCAAGCTCCTAAGGAAACAAGCAAGCATCATTATGAACGCACTGTGCAACTTTGGAATGTTGTCCAAGAATGGCATTCACAATTTGAGAAGCTTGTGACTCAACAGAAACAGTACATCAAAGCTCTTAATAGCTGGCTAAAGTTAAATCTCATACCTATTGAAAGCAGCCTAAAAGAGAAAATCTCATCCCCACCAAAAGCCCAGAATCCACCAATCCAAACCCTTCTCCATGCTTGGCATGATTATGTTGACAAGCTTCCTGATGAGCTTGCAAAATCTGCTATTTCCTCGTTTGCTGCTGTGATAAAGACAATCATACTTCAGCAAGAGGAAGAGATGAAGTTAAAGGAGAAATGTGAGGAAACAGGAAAGGAATACTTGAGGAAAAAACAAGCATTTGAGGAATGGTACCAGAAGCATTTACTACGGAGGGGCCCTGACGAAGCAGATCATGAAAGAGGAGAGGAAGTAAATACAAACAATCCTGTCGCTGAGAAGCAGTTTGTTGTTGAGAGCTTGAAGAAGAGACTGGACGAGGAACGCGAATCTCACGAAAAACTTTGCATGCAGGTGCGAGAGAAGTCACTGCAGAGTCTCAGAACTCGCCTGCCTGAGCTCTTCCGTACATTAACAGACTATGCTCATGCCTGTGCTGATGCTTATGAAAAACTGAAGTCAATCACACATTCCAGAGGTGGTGCGTAAAAGCTTTTGTTCTCTTTTGAGAGTTTATGTATTAAAAACTTAAGTTCTGCTGTCATCCTCACACAAGAAGTTATAGGTATTCTAACTTGACATGCAGTTTTATCAATCTTGTGTGAAAATTTTGCCAAAGCTTTTGAGTTCTAACCATCCTTGATGATGGAAGCATATTGCTTAAGTGTGTTGTGTCATGTAACTGAAGATAGTTGCGCGGTGAAATAGTGATTTAGTGGCACCGCAAGTATATTCAAGTCATGTAGTTCAAAATACAAAATATTATCATCTTTCCCATAGTCGTATCCCATGACTCATTATGCTACTGATGTTTATCTGAAATTCTGGATTTCAAAGTGCATAATAGTCAGATAAGTCTGCACAATGCACATTACCCTTGACTTGTGAAAATAAAGATGGAAACGGAATCTCAACTTCAGGGGCCGTATTTGGTTTTACAATGTATATAGTGGTTGAATATCTCAAAATCCCCAATGACCTTCAGCAAATATCTGAAATTTTTAATAAAAGGAAAATATTTGACATGACATCATTTGGAATTACATGGTAGAATTAGAAAACGTGGTGAATGATAAAAATTCTACAAACGTAATCTCTGTGTAATTAGCAATTTAGCACTACTCTTAATAAAATTATTATTGTTAAGCTTACATTTCAAAGGATCCGAGTGAGAACAGAGGGAGAAAGAGGTAGGCAGCTAGCAAACAACGACTCTTTCACCGGTTTTACTCTGACCCTTCAAACCTTTTTTTTGTTTGTGTGCACACCCAATTGTTGTTTCATCACTTTCATGGGTCCCTTCTAGAATTCAAAGTGTCTTAATAAATTTTAGGCGCCTGCTTGCTGACATGGTGCAGGCTTAATTTCATTGCCTACATATTATATTGGTAATAAGATTAAGAATACCACATTTTAAACAAGGGCACTTGACTTCAAAAACTGGGTAGTTAGGCATTGGGAAAGCCTCTTAATAAAGGGCCAAAAGGGTATTGAACAATTGCATTCCCTACTTTGGCATGTGCTTGATGCCCATATAAAGATCCCTTACCTTGCTTTAAAGGCTTTTAGGTGTGAAGGAAAACTTGGTACTCTTAGCATATGGATATCAGGAAGTACTGGTTCAGTTCAAGAAGTCCAACAACACAAAACATCCGGTTAGGTCGGAGTTACACAAAACCCCACTATCAGAGCTATTCGCCACGCAGCTATGACACAAAATCAGTGTGGCAGATGCTTTGGAGAAAAATGAAAAGAGAAAAGACGAAAATCTTCAATTCTCCTACTACAGTGGAGGGTGTGTATGATCCAGAAACATACTTAATGAACTTTGATCATGGAAAGGGATGGATGGAGCCAGACAACCTTCCTCGTTCCTTCTCTGCTCGGTTTGCTGATCCATCTAAGATTTTACCACCAAAACATTTATTAGTTTGATGGTCAGAAATGTAAAAAAAACATGTCTTTTTCTCTTCTTGATTTCAGAGTCCATTTTATAATTTTGTTACACATGACTAAATGTTTCTCTTGAGGTGTTTGTTTTTTATGCTGTTTTGGATAAATATTTGAATCAACTCATGATGTGTGCCACTTATGACATCTAATTATTAGAGAAATGATATGTATACATAGAGCATTAAACGTCTCTTTAACACTTGAATGATTATCTTTACTAGTTTCAAAGTTCAAACAGTGGATCCAATGGCACTGAGACCCTTATTTCCTTTCATTTTGAACTAGAAAAATAGAATTGGATTATGGATCCTCTTGTCTCTTTGTTTATCACAACTTGTGACATTGTGTTTTGAGTTTTGATCATAACTTTAGGTTTCTATGTTTGTTATTTCTGGCAATTCAATAATGTTTTTGCTGTTGGAAGTTGACCTCATTATGGTAGTGAAAAGAAAGGGAAACCGCAGCACACCATAATTATTATTTTTTTTATTTTCTCATTTGAGATGATTTGTTGAATTTTCCAACACACATAAAAATCGATTTTGGGATCCACTAAAAAGGAGAGATCCTACACATAAAATATACGGGTCACTCATTCACTTTTTATGTGTTGCATGATAATTCAATTCTTATGTTATATAGACAAAAATGCAACCCATATATAACACAGAAATATAAAATCCTTAAAAAAATGATAAAGCTTGAATGTTTCAAAATATTGTAGCTTACTTTAGCCGTAAGTAAATGAAGAATTGAAGATGCTGACGGAACTCAAGAGGCTCTTACTTTAATAACACGCGGATAAACATGAAAGAATCTTACAGTACTAGTGCCTGATTATTTTTTTGGTTTTTAATTACAATGTTCTCTATACGCTGTGTCATAGTGCTGCTGACATGTGGCAAATCGAACTTCGGTGTCTCCAATTCGAGCGCTTGGTATATAAATATGTTAAAAAATTTGGCACGAAAATTTTTGCCCCCTTATAATATTTTCCGACTTGAATTCCGATTAATCTAACACCTGTTGATGGATTATTTATATAAAATAAAAATAAAAATAGAGTAATGTTATTTTCTTAGAAGAGATAGAGAGAGAGAGTGAAATCATCTCAATATGTTTTGTTTATGTCTCATCAGTTGGTGCAATAACTTACGTTAATTTCATAATATCTGATGTTTCCGGGCAAAAAAGAAAATATGTTCTATTTCTTTTGGTACTCGCTCCTTAATAAGTTGATTAGTCCAAAAGGAGCTGTGTATGACCAAACACATTTGAGCTCAGCCGAAGTAATGATTGAAGGATAATTGCAATAGAATCCATTGTTTTACTATGTGGGACGGTATGTACAAGATGATGATTGGAGAAATTTAAATATTTGGGACAAATGTTTCTTTGCAAAATTGATGAAGGCATGTTTAATATTTTTTTTTAATTATGAATTTAAATATAATATATACGACATAAATTAAAAATATTATTTAGTAGAAGATAAGAGTTAACATTTTTTAGAATACTCATTGGTATAAGTGGTGTCCGTTTCAGGGGAAGAGAGAAAAAGTGACCAAACACATTTGAGCTCATTTGTGTAATGATTGAAGGATAATTGCAATAGAATCCATTGTTTTTATGTAATATAAGATGATGATTGGAGAAATCCCTTTAAATAAAGTGGAAAAAGATAATTATTAGTGCTTCACTTTTATAGTAATAACATGACTTGTTTATGTCGCATTAGTATGATGACATGCTTTCTTGTTGGTGAACTGTAAAGGCTTTGTCAATCTATTTTATCCATGGGATGTCTTTGGTAAGCTACAATATATAGATCTAGTTGGAATATCATGCATATTCCTTAACTATTAGCTATTAAAGAGAATCATCAAACCTGAATTGTTGTCAATGTGGTTGTGTATTTACATAAGGGAAAAATATGTCTTTTTTAAAAGATACAAATTTAAGTCATTTTAAAATAGAGATAGATATAAAGAGGTGTAAGTCATTAAAAA
The DNA here is from genome assembly GCA_032173675.1 of Gastrolobium villosum. Lineage (NCBI taxonomy): Eukaryota > Viridiplantae > Streptophyta > Magnoliopsida > Fabales > Fabaceae > Gastrolobium > Gastrolobium villosum. The sequence goes on from JAVKPL010015979.1 coordinate 110,579, forward strand.
AAATGTAATTCTTATCTCTTTATATTTATCTCTCTCTTAAAAGAACATAAATTTATATCATTTTAAAAGACACGTACTTTTCTCTTCCCATAATTGTCTGTGGTTATGGACTTTTCATTCCATTTAGTATAGGTGTAGATCATAAATCATTTGTATGTATTAAGATAAAATATAGGAAGATACGAAGAAACTTTGTACGATCCATGTTGATATCACGATTTACGACCCACTTACCCTCTATCGATCCTGTGAAGGATCTCCATTTTAACAAATTGTTGGAGAGGAAAATATTTTGCTGAAATAACATATCCATAGGGGAAAAGATTATTATCTATATAGATAAGATATTATGCCTATTCTACCTACTTATTTTTAATATTATTGGATCACAATTTTAAGAGGAAAGATAAATAGTGAAAGTTGATTAAAATTCTGATCTATCAAAATTGGAGATGATTAAGTAAGATAGGCATTAAAAAAAGATAAATGGAATATCTATCATTTATATATATTTATATATGGGTTTTATAATTCTTATGTTGAATGAGAACTGAAATCGAGATTGGAGATGATTAAGTTAAAAAAAATTATATAGGCATTAAAAAAAGAAAAATGGAATATCTATCATGAAAATTATATATATTTATATATATTATAAATTGATTATATTTTATTTTAAAACTCAATAGGTTAATGACACGGATGATACGGTTCAATCTCTTTTTCTACTTTTTTTTAATTTCTCGTTTTTTAAATTAAAGTTTAATTTCTTAAATTAATTATATGCTTCCTAATAATTTTAAATACATTTTTAAGAATCTACTTCAGTGATAGTTATTTTAATATTATATTTTTATATTAAATCAGAAATATGTTTTTTTTAAAAGTAGCTTAATTTATTATTATACTCTCCCTTAAAGAATAGTACATATGGTTCTTGAGTTTTTTATTTTAAATTTTAAAAAATTTACTTGAATTTAAAAGTATTCGAAATTTCGAATAACTGACTCAGAATATTTGGTAGATTTGATTGAATTCTTGAACACCAAAGCCCTCCCCCAACGTTGATAATAGCAATTAGAAAAAATTACTTTCTGCTAATATTATGTCAAGAGTTATAATTAGTAATAGAAATTGTGTTTATTTTATTTTTTTCAAAATAAAGAGTGATTAAGAGAATTTAAAATTACTCTTTAAAAAAAATTGGAAAACTTCAAAAAAAAAAAAAAATTTCCTGTAACTTTCTTCATAATTATTTACCATCTCCCCAAAATTTTGAATAATTTACACACCTCACTTAAAGTTTTTTTATCATTTATCCCCTAAGTGAAGGGGGTAAGTGATAAAAAGACTTTAAGTAAGAGGATAAGTGATAAAAAAAATCTAAATAAAAATCTAAATGATTCAAAAAATTTGTGAGAGGTAAGTGATAATTAAAAAAATAGTTATTTTTTATGTTTTATTTAATAAATTATTTTACATGAAAGGGATAAAGTGGGAAAAAAAATAATGAAGCCCAAAAATATATTATTTTTGTTTCCTTTTTTTGCTTTTTATGCAATAAAAGTGGAATATTAAAAATATGAAATCTGTGGACAAAAAATTTGTCCAACTCTCTTCCTCTCTTCTTATCACACAAGGAATTTATGGTAAAAAGAATTTCTCTTTTCTTTCCAATTAAATTAAGACTTTTAAAGTCAGTAAATTGCATATTCGGATTCCGTGCCATGTTGTCACATGTTGCTAAAGCTAAACATTAGCCGAAAGGTTTAAAACTTTGGTACTGCGCGTGAACTAGATCATCATATTCAATAAACGTTATAATTAGCAAGCTAAAAGCACTTATAGCTGGTTGTGGTTCTTGAATGCAAACTTAAAAAGTGTATTCCAGATGAAACAAAATTTAAACGCTTTTTATTTCCAAACAAAAGTTGAAACGCTTTAACTTGAATTGGACAGCATTTTGACGAGCAAAACTTGCCTACAGCGGCGTACCCACATGGTACTCCTTTTTTCCAATTTTGAAAAGTTTTTTTTTTTCCATATTACTCCTTTTTTGCATTTCTATTTGAAAAGTTTTAATATATTTTCATATTAGCCACATGCACAGAATTTTTTCCCCATGTAGACAGCAGAAGTCTATGTAGCACTAATTCCGACATGTTAATTTTAAAAAATGTTAGATTTCGATACATTAGGACACGTTTTGATATTAAATTTTATTTTTAATTTATGTAATGTATATTATGTTTAATACTCAATAATTAAAAAAAATGAAGTTAAACTTATAATACCCATCAATTTTGCAAACAAATATAAGATATCCTAAATATTTATATTAAACTCAATAAAATGATAATCGTAATCCAACGAATTTAATAGTTGAAACTAAAAACGCAACACAATACAATTTTTGAACCCTTTTTTGAGTCTCTATAACAAGTGTTGAAGTGTCAGAGAGTGTCGAGAAATATCGGACACGACACGTCAGGATTTTTAAAGTGTTGGTACTTCATAGGTGCAGAAGTTACAAATAGAAGAACAAAGTGTGATGCAGAACTTCATCCAAAAAAATAAGCCTTAAACAGGACTCTTTTCTCGAACCTTCTTCAATTGCATTAAAACCTGGCTCAAGAGTTTCAATTATTTTTTGTTGTCGGAGAATTCCAAAAATTTTTGGCAGCCAAAGAGTGATGCACAACTTCATCGAAAATTCCAGCAACACCCTCAAATTTTATTTTATTTTATTTACGATGGTCTTTTTATAAATTTGTTTATAAAATACACTATTATTTTCTTATGATTTGTTTTCTTTGAAAAAGAATTATTCGTTTGTATTTCTCGGTTTCCCTATATATTCAATTATTCATTATGTATTTTATGTCTTTTTTTATGTTTTAAATCAAATCACTAGTAAATTTATCTAACAGAATATTCATAATATAAACATTCCAACTTGGGACAAAATCACCAGGAGGATCATTATAAGTCTGGAAGCTCTGAGGGGAAGCATAAAGACACAATTTGGCAAGCATATCAGCAAATAAATTCTTCTCATGAGGACGAAATTCCAAGTGCACAAGGTGATCAAGCTTAGGAATGATAACTGTTATGCAGCTAATAAGGATGAGAAACCATCAATTTTCACATCCTCAGATAGGCAAAGTAAAGCATCATTCGAGTCACAGCAAAGCACTAGATGGGAGCCTTGCAGTAGAGAGGAGCCCATGTAAACAACCCTATAATTCAGCTTCTAAAGCAGAACATAAGCCAATATTATAAGAAAAACCAGAAATTCAAGGACCCTTGGAATCACAAATAAAACCACCATAAGCACTTCTATTATTATCACCATCCCACATATTTACTATGGAATGAATCCTCTCATATTTTGTGTAATACTCTAATTAACAAAAAAATAAATAGAGGGAGGGAGGAGCTTACATCACGTTGGATTAGGAAGTGTTGTGGGCCTATAATTTATTGTAATTTTTTTTTAATATTTTGGATTTGGCCCCTGAATAGCTGTTGTCTATGATATACGGACACGGGATACGATACGCCGACACGTTAATTTAAAAAAGTCATACTTGGACACGTTGGGACACGTTTTGATATTAAATAAAAATTTTAATATATATAATATAATTTATATTTAATATATATAAGAGTCCATAATAAGTCATATAACCAATCAAATATTTAAATTTCATAACATAATATAAATAAATAATTTTTCGTACTTTGTTAATTTTTCATGTCAAATTTCATAAGAGAAAAAATCAATTTATAAATTATTTCTTTTATATTTAGTTAACAAAAATAATAATAATAATAAAATAATAAAAAAACGTGTCCGAGCGTTGACCGTGTGTCCAAAAAAATTGACTGTGTGTCGGAAAAACGTGTCCGAGCGTGTCCGAGGATTGACCCCGAGCGTGTTGGAAAGTGTCGTCGGACACGTGTCCGACACGCAAATTTTCAAAACATTTGCGTGTCCGTGCTATACATGCTGCTGTTATGGTTTTCTAATCCTATTTATATTTTCCTTGTAAATTGATCAAGTGACTTGTGAATGGCGGAGAGGTTAATATGGTACAGACTAGCTAGATATAGTCTATATTGAGTGAATCAGAGTAAATCACCGGGTCAATTTCATCTCTCCCTCTTTCTCTTTCCATTTGCAATTTAAGTGTTATGTAAATTGTCAATTTCGAACATAATTATAAATATATTTTAGTCTTTTTATAATTTTTGTTGGGCAACCCCTAGGGAAAATCTAATTAGAGGAGAGTATCATCCACACATCAAATGAGATTAAACAACAAACACCCATATTAAAGAGTTCTGACACCACATCTTAATTCAAAACTTTACTATATTGAATTTATGGGTCATTTCACTTATACGTGCTATGTTCCTCAAAATTTGAAATTTTAAACAAAAGATAGAGGGAGGATATTCTTACTACCAAAATTTTCTACTACTAATTTACTACCTATCTAATCACCATTGAATCAAAGAGAGTGAATGTTAAAAAGTTTTTGAAAAAAGAGGAAATGGTGATCCAATGGTGATTAGATAGGTAATAAGTTGGTAGTAGAAAATTTTGGTACTAAGAATATCTATCCTCCAAAAGATATGCCTAACCTTACCACAAAATTATTTTGAATATAGATATGTATGTGCACAGATTGGCAGCCTAACCCAATAACAGGTTTCAAACCTGTAGTATTCACATATATTATTACTCAGACCACATCCCCTCGTCTTTACAGCCAGTAAGGGTCTTACCCCTTTTCAGCGGCGTTTATGATTTGTTGATTAAATAGAGCTCTTCCCCTCACTACCAATAAATAAGACAACTATGATGAGTTATATCAGGATGGTTGTTCCTTAATGAAAATTATGATTTGTTAGAAGCCGAATTATGCGAGTGTTAAATCTGCAATTCTGCACCAAGTCACCAACAATTGCATTAACAGAGGCAATACAAGGCCGGGCCCCACTCTATCCGGGCTTTGTCGGAGCTTTTTCATTGTGTAAATCAAGTTGATGGAGTAGCCCATATAATGTGTTCAACAAGAACACAAAACTGAAGCAGCCCATATGGTTTTTTATAACCATTTTGGAAGAGCATATGTCGTTGTCTATAGATATACTAGAGTAAGAGTCATCGATTTAATTATAGGGTTTTATATTTCTCATTTAACATGAGAATTCAAACTTTCCTACACACCATTCGATTTCTGTGCTGACATGGGTCCTACATCTAATTTTTTTTCTAACACATGAGTCCCACTTGTTTTTTATCTCTACAACATGATATTTCAATTCTCATTTAATATGAGAAATATAAAACTCTTAATTATAACCTGCTTGTGTTGTAGGAGTTTATGTCTAGGATGCGTTAAAATACAAACAACAATAGGAGCATCAAGAGTTATTGATAGATTTGACAAAGTATAAACATTGAAAAACATACATCTCATTTTTCTCTGTCTTACAGAGAGAAAAATGCTAAAAGTTTTTACATGGGTGATTTCCGGCTGCATCCTTGCATGGCATGTTTTGATTCTTTAGTTCAACTCCAGCCACAAGAAAATATGCAGTGTGCCTGAAAAAGTAAGGTTGTTATGAACGTTTATCTTCAGTAATCATTTTCCATGAATTGATATTTCAGGGTAAAAAATAAATCAAGAGAAGATTATATCTATAAAATTTTTAGAGTAAACACCATTTTTCGTCCATGACAATATTCACGAAGTCCCTTTTGGTCCCCAACAATCAAAAAGACTCATTTTGGTCCTTAATTTTAGAAAATTAGAGCCAGGTTAGTCCTTCTGTTTGTTGAGGCGTCATTAACGTCTCTAACGTGTACTGTTAAGTGATGACTCACATTCCAAGTAGGATAAAAAAGGACGTCGTTGAGTCCCTTTTGTTTTTTCTTCTCTCCCACTTGCAGCACCACAAGCGACGTCGTTCAAGTACTTTTAATTTTTTTTCTCTCTCTCTCTTCTTCTTCTTCAAGGCGAGGCGAGGCTGCCATGGGCAACTCTTTACTTCTGCAAGGTGGAGACTGTGCCGAGAGCTTCAAGGAATTTCATGCTAACAACATTCGTGACACCTTCAGAATCCTTCTCCACATGAGCGTTGTTATGATGTTTGGAGGCCAAATGCAGACAGATATGAGTTGGAAGCCACCGATCTCCTGGCAGGCTACAAATTTCTGTCTTAATGCTAAAGACTGATGTCCCTCCCGTCTCCTCACTCCCCATGCTATCCCACAAACAAAGAAGCTAAATTCCATGCTAATAACCAAAAACTGACTCTGATTATTTGTTTTTGTTTATTTGAAAAACTGAGCCCCTCGACAACTTTGTGCTCAGCTCAAAAATCTGATCATGTTCTTTCAAAAAGTTCAGAAGTTTGCTTGCTTAAAGCAGGAGGACTGCCAAGTGGTGGCTTGTCAAATCAGTTTCTTCTTGATAATGTTTCAAGGTCTGCAGCTACTCATGTTGGTTTGACAAGAAGCAACTTTCTTCCGAAGTCTTATTCTTTTGCAAGCAACACTGGTAATTTGTAATTAAGTTGTCTTTTTGGTTTTTTTATTAAAAGAAGCTGCTGGTGCCAATTATATAGCATATGCTAAATCAAGAAAATTAAGTAATCATCAAGAGTGTCTCGGACTATATGACTGCTAGTGGATTCACAGCATTTTGGTGCTAACTGTTATGATATGAGTAGCTTTGAAGGGCAAACTTGAAACATAAATGTTGCAGTAATACCTTCATTGCATTTAGATAAATCATAGCATGTTTTTACTTGTCATACTTTTGCTTTTTATTTTTTATTTTATTTTCAATTTAGACTATTATGATTATGGGAATAAGTTGCCATAAGAGTGATGTGTTTTGTTTTGTAGGAAATCCACTGGGAACAATGCAGCAACCAAACGGGAGTGTTCATGTTATTTAGTAACCTTGGTGGGATTTTTTTGGCTAGTTGAAAGTACAGGTAACCAATACATGAGGTTAGGATTTAGCTCCTTTTTTGAAGCTGATAAAGTAAATTACTCAAATTGTTGTATTCATGTGAGGAGGGTACCTGGGTCGGTAACGGAAGTTCCATACCCCAATCAAAAACATGTAGAGAAAAATAGTTGGCAAGATCAATTCTGGAAAGCAAACTAGCATGAGGAACAACACATGAACTAGCACTGTTGTAATAGGATTCATCCACATGTAGATATCACCAAACCACTTTCCAACAGCAAATACATACACCAGAAAAGACTGTCATCAGACGAAAGAAATTTGCCTTGCTTCGATGCATGCTCCAGAGATGTGAGTCAACATCTGACATGTATTCCACCACTTCCTTACGAAGTGGTGGTTCTGCTCGGCCAAGTCGTGCGGCCACTATGTTGACTGCTTGGTAACGTAGCATGTCAAGCTGCATCACGGAGAAAGGCCTTACGTAGTGCATTTTTGGAAGCAATGGTCGTGAGTATAGATAAAGCATGTTTGCAAAAGAAATGCATGAAAACCATATTGCCAAGTGCAGTTCACCCATCTTCTTAACCCCAGTTGGGTGAAGAACCAACAATGGATATGAGTGAGTGTAAATCCGGCCTGTTTCCAGTGTTGAGATTCAGATTCTAACCTTGCCAATTTTTAAGTCTTTTGTACCATTACCCTTTTCATTGGATGGAGTCCTACGGCATTCAGCACTCCAAGTTCCAAAACCCCAACCGGTGGCTTCCATAGCTGCTTTGCTGTCGGGCGGAGATCGGTGGCTTCCAACTCATATCTGTCTGCATTTGGCCTCCAAACATCATAACGCTCATCTGGAGAAGGATTTTGAAGGTGTCACGAATGTTGTTAGCATGAAACTCCTTGAAGCTCTCGGCACAGTCTCCACCTTGCAGAAGTAAAGCGTTGCCCATGGCAGCCTCGCTCGGCTTGAAGAAGAAGAGAGAAGAAGAAGAGAAAAAAAAAAAATTAAAAGTACCTGAACAACGTCACTTGTGGTGCTACAAGTGGGAGAGAAGAAGAAAAAAAAAACAAAAGGGACTCAACGACGTCATTTTTTATCCTACTTGGAATGTGAGTCATCACTTAACGGTACACGTCAGAGACGTTAATGACGCCGTCATTGCTCAATAAACAGAAGCACTAACGTGGCTCTAATTTTCTGAAATTAAGGATCAAAATGAGCCTTTTTTATTGTTGGAGATCAAAAGGGACTTCATGAATATTGCCAAGGACGAAAAATAGTATTTACTCAATTTTTTATTTACAAATTAGCAATGTATTTCTGGAAATACATTGCTAACCGAGAAATAAATAATTGAATTTATAAACAAAATTTTATAAATATAACATTTCCTATAAAATAAACCTGAAAAAGTTCATCAGTTTGGTCTTTGAGTCATCATCTATATCCGAAGTACTGTCCATGGCTTGTTGCATGTGATGTATCCACCTCTCTGCAGCTTGATGTGTGACAGGAAATGGTCGATGTCGAGCAATTAGAGCAGGATGCCCTGCCACGTATAGAGATTAAAGTTTTAAACTTGCAAGTTGCTTGCTTATTAGAAGCCCTTTCCTATATGCTCAGTTTTAATCGCTTGTTTTATTTATATTTAAGAGTTCTAATTTATTAGATATTTTAACTATGATCAAAATTTAGTGTGTAAGAATAACTTTCCTGTACATCATCACTCTTTACCCAAATTTCGTATTAACATGAAGGACAGAGGAGGATCATTTGATACTTGATAGAACTGGTAGGTGCAAAATAGCTCCATAACTAATAGTCTAATATAATACATACTATTACATAGTATAGGTAGTTTCCCTCAATATCAATTGTTTTCAAATGATAGAATAAAATGAAGTTAATTACCCTTCACCATTTGGATTAATTGTTAAGTGATGTGGAACGTTAACACCCACCCATGACCCATCATTGAAGCAAAGAGAGCAATGAATTAAAATATTAGAGTTAGGAAGTTCACCTCTTCTCTGAGAATAGAGAGGAGGACCTCCCATTCTTTGAACGAAGAACTCGTACTGGTTTTGAATTGCGTTTTCTTTCTCAGTATTAGCAAATATTGAACGAAACCACTCTTCCTCGTCATCATACACCCTGGACCACAACCCCAGCAACCAAAATACTCAACTCAATTTATCAGGAATCAAGAAAAAAAGAAAAAGAAATAGTACGTTTAGGATCTAAGATACAGGGCATACATAATCAATAAAAGTTAAAAAGGTAACACTTTTGATGATAAATAAAGTGAACAAGGACCTGTTATAGAAATTGGTAGAGAGGTTAACGAAGGTTTGAAGACCGAGCTTGTGAAACAAATTGTTGTCGTCTATGGCGAAAGCATGGGCCGTTTGAACTCCACTCCATTCAGAAGCCTTCTCTTGCAGACTCTGCATCTCGCTCTTTCTCTCTCCCTTAAGCGTGTGGAGCGAGCACTCACTTATAAAATGCTCGTGGGGTTTGCGTGGATTGCATGTATTGGTGGAAATGATGGAGTAACTGTAGACGACATCATGTCAACAACATCATTCATTGACTCTCACAAGAGACAGTAAGAAAAACGGTGGGCGCCTCTTGTTACTTGTTACTTGTTACGCTGAGATAGGTTATTTAATTTAAGATAAAATAAAATATACTAGTGTCAATTGCAATGAAATAAAATAATTATATGTTTATTTAAATACTTTACGATGAGATAGAATAAACTGTTTATTTTATTATTTGATTCAAGAATATTAAATAATAAAATATCAATAAGTAATAGACTAATTATATCTTATTTTAGCTCATATTTTTAAATTAAAAATAAAACTATTAAATAAAATTTATTTCGCATCATTTTACTTTAAAATTTTAAATAAAGTAAATAATAATAATAATAATGAATATTATTAAATTTGTTTCGCTGCTCACTCTATTATTTGACAACATATTAACCAATGTTTTAAAATATTTATGTTGTTTTAGGAGCAATAATCAATAAAGATATTATTTGACTTAGCAGTGTCATAGATTTATATCCCTCAAAATGCCTAAAGTCTTTCATAGAATTTGTATTTGCTTCAACATTGCTTTTGCAGGTTTAACAAAATAATATTTTAATAGTGGTTCATTGATTTGCTTTTGGACGAATGAGTTTAAAATTATAATTATTTTCGCTCACTCCAAAATCTCGATGTGAAATTTTGGCTTTTTAATATTTTTCCATAACATAATGAAAATTCATGAAATCCTCAAATTAATAATAAGGATTACCAATAGTTCAATGTTACTTAAAGAACATGACAAATACCCACTAAGAATTTATAAACACGCATGCTACTTCAGCAGCAGTATTATATATGTTGTGATACCCAATATCATTTCATCACTGCTACTTTAGTTACAGGATGACATATGTTATCAAAATACCCAATAGCACTTCATGTGCATAAACAAAAATTAAAAAATGAATTGTTTGAAGAAGAAGAAGAAGAATAATAATTATAAATTGATAAAACAACACAAAAATGAATACCTACCTTGTAGACAAAATATACTTCCATGGAAATCTCTTAACCATAGATGGTAGATGCATCAGTGGCAAAGTGTTTTTTTTTTTTTTTCTTTGAAGAAGTTTTTCAAAAAGTAACTGAATAGTTTTTTTTAGGTTGAGATTATTGCAGATTTTCATATTATTATCTTAACCAGAGGTCTCGAGTTCGAGTCCTAGGAATGGAAAAAAATAATTTGGGAGAGCCACACCAAAAGTGTCTGGCAGGTGCTCGATGGTGATTAGTCTTCGGTTACGGCGAGAGGATATCTTTAAATGTATTCAAAAAAAAAAAAAAGTCAGTTACAAGACAAAGTTAGAGAAAAAGAAGAGAAAAGAAGCAATAGGAGTAAGGAAAAAAAATTTGATTCAGCAACTATTTCCAACACAAACAATGTCAATATATACGAGATTACAACCATAAATGAGGGAATAATGCTCCATCAGTATCAGGGATAATTGCACCATTAGTTCCAACTTTCCATAATTCAAATCATCCATGTTTTATAACAAATCTCCTTATTTTAATATTTCAAGAATTTTGTGACATGTGCCCTGCACTTACATATTAACTGCAGCCAGTGAACATAGGTGATTATTGAGCATGCATTGTAACCAAGGAGAAATTTTTAAATTTCAACCGATATTAATACTTTTAACAGCTGATGTTTAATTTATAATTAGTAGTTATTAAGTTTTAAATTTAATTCGATAATCATGATCAGTACAATTATACAATTCATGTATTATATATAGGGATTAATAATTCTCATATTGTAGGAGATAAAATTATCTCTCACGTACATATAAAAGTGTGTGGACTCATGTGGGGCCATATGAAGAGAAAAGAGAAAAAAAAATGGATCTCACACACTTTTATGGGGTTTACATCTATCATATTACATGACACCAATAATTTTCCTACACACACAACATTTTGTGGGACCCACACTTTATAAAAAAAAAAAAAAAAACTAATGCACGCAAAACGAATCTCTATAACATTACACAATCACTTTTCCTACAACATAACTCTTATAAAACCTCATTTTTATATATATGTAGGAGATAAAATTATCTCATATAATATGAGAAACACTAATCCCTATATTTTAATTATGTTGTGTATAAAAAACAAATTTTCGTACCTAATTAAGGTCTTCAAGATTAACCAATAAAACAAGTAGTGGATTCAAATTACTTAACCCAGCAGAAGTCAGAAACAATTCGACCAGCAGCTTTCAATCCCTTTAATATATAGGTGAATCGGTGATATAGTCATATAGCATTAAGAGCTATCAACAAATCATGCTGACAGCAAGAGACAGCTCAGTCTCACATCTTTATTGGGGCTTCAATAATTCAAACAATTGTCTGATGCTTGAGTGGCACCACCAAAGTACTCTTCTCATTTATTTTCACTTTGAATTTTTCTAACAACTTATTAAAGTACGAATACATAATATTCAAAAGGATAATGTCATATGGCAACTCAGTTTTACAGTATTGATATCAATAATAATCTTAAAAAATCATATCATTTTATTTAATAGAAAACTATTTTATAATTAGTTGAATAAACTGAATCAACTAATTAAATTATAATCACATAGAAAATAAGAAAAATGTACACATAGTTTTGGTTAAAGCATAGAATTATATACAACCAGTAGTCTCCCATTAATGTCTGCTAGCCACCATGTTGCCCCACAAAATATGAGTTTGAAAACTATTACATTTCATACAAAATGTGAATTGACCATTGCTCATGGGAAAAAATGTTCATCCTTTTAAATGACACAATTTATATCCTTTCACTCTCACAAAAAGGTGGGACCCACATATTTATTTATTTTTATCAACTCTCTCTCCTCATTTATCTATCATTTTCTCTCTCTTAAAATGACATAACTTTCCATTATTTAAAATGATACTCACTCTACAATTGCTTATATATAGACAAAGATTAACACACAAGGAATTTTACCCTGACAAAAGTCACATCTGCGACTTCAGCTTAGCATTTTGGCTAATTTTACTAACCGATTTCGATGGCATCGCATTTCTTAAAAAGTTCACTCTATATATGTATGATGATGACATGATGCCCCTTCGATTCACCACAGATTTCAACTAAGGTCAATCCAGTGGTCCAATTAATCAAAAGACATATATAATATATAAGTCAACAATTAAACCATATAAATTATGCCTTGGCATATATAACTGAGTAAAGGTCTCTTTTTATTTCTTCACCCTTTTCATTGATGTTTGGTCTTGCAACATAAATGCGCGGTACATTAGCAGTTGGTATGCAATAAATGAGAGAGCATAACTATAGAACCCTCATATACTGTCGCTCATAAGCCATGCATGATGCTTTAAATTTTGGTAATGTCATGTGAGCAAGCTTGTACATATTAGGTGTAACTAATGCACATCCAAACATGCAGGTAGTTGGCTTGGATTGAACCAGAGTGATAGATACTTCTAAAACTAGAATAACTCGATGGATCATATTTGATTCTGTTTATCCGCTGAAGTTTCTAGATCATATCACATTTGGAAATGTAAATTGTCTGAAAGAAAAACAGAAGAGCAAGCTACAGATTCTTCAAAAATTAGTAGTATACGAAGACATGGATTCACATTTATAAAACTTTGTTTCTCATGCATAATACTAAGTAACAGAAAGACCTATATATAAAACATAACATCTGATACAAGAGAAGCAACCTTTATGGTTAACTAAAAATTATAGGCGCAGACAGTTTGTCAACAGAATTATAGAAAGTAAAACAATTTGAATGACTCTTAACTTAAATAGTTATCAATATCCACATTGCCTACTGGCCGCCACCAGCTCCACCACCAAATCCAGTACCAGCGCCAACACCAAAGCCGCCACCTCCACCAAATCCACCCCCTCCACCTCCGCCTACTCCACCACCAACGCCTCCCCCTTTTCCAAACCCACCGCCAGCTCCAAACCCTCCTCCGGCACCTGCACCACCTCCAACCCCGCCGCCGCCACCAAACCCTCCTCCTCCGCCTGCACCCCCTCCTCCACCAGCTCCACCGCCAATTCCACCACCTGCTCCTGCACCACCACCAAGTCCACCGCCACCTCCTGCACCACCACCAAGTCCACCGCCACCTCCTGCACCACCTCCTGCCCCTCCGCCAATGCCACCACCAACACCATGACCTAGGCCACCACCAGCTCCTGCACCACCACCAAGTCCACCTCCCCCTCCTAGACCACCACCACCACCTGCACCCCCGCCAATGCCACCACCACCACCAACACCATGACCTAGACCACCACCCGCTCCTGCACCACCACCAAGTCCACCTCCACCTCCTAAACCACCACCACCACCTGCACCCCCGCCAATACCACCCCCAACACCATGACCTAAGCCTCCTCCATGACCAAGCCCGCCACCTGCACCGCCCCCAAGACCTCCACCAGCACCTCCACCTAAGCCACCTCCACCTCCCAGTCCACCACCTGCACCGCCTCCCAAACCTCCACCAGCTCCTCCACCTAAGCCACCGCCACCACCCAATCCTCCACCCGCACCACCTCCCAAGCCTCCACCACCACCTCCACCTAACCCACCACCACCACCGAGGCCACCTCCTCCTCCTAAACCTCCCCCAGCACCTCCACCAAAGCCACCACCCAGACCACCTCCTCCTCCCAAACCACCACCAAAGCCACCCCCACCGCCAATCCCACCACCTCCGAACCTTCCATGCCTAAACCCTCTCTTGAACCCTAATGGACCCCCTAACAAGTGCGGTGGATGAATCAAATGCTTGTCATCCTCAACTTTGCTAACATCAGCCACAACCAAGGAACCAGTGGCAAGTAGAATGCAGAACGCAAACACAACAACAATGCCATCCAAAAGAAGTTTCATCGTAAGATCAGAAAAAGAGACGAAAGAAAGAAGAAGAAAGTTCAGTAACTGAATGCGTATTGGTGCAGAGAAGGAGTGAGAGTGAGTGAGGTAATATATACTGAAAAAGCACTAGGAAGTTTCGCTCAAATCACTCAACTGTCACCCTTGACGGAGTAAATGCGGCTCACCTGTCATTCGCTGAGTGATTTAATTCTTCAACTGTCCTCCTCTCCTCTCCTTCAAATCACACACTGAAATGAAGTCACTGTTTCGTTATTACATAACAGAGTTTTGACCATTGGGGGTGCTACTTTTTATTCTCCTTATTTCTTAGTATATATTCATCTTTATACCTTTTCAGCATTATCTAATTTTCTTGTCCACAATCGTTCATAAAAGGTGTGCGTGCGGATCTTAAAAATTGTGTTAGTTTGGTCATTCCCCATATTAATCTTCTTATGCATTGGGGGGTTTAGTGAGCCTCTCTGATCTTTATTAATAGCTTTCTCTGATAGGCATTAATGTTTCAACCAAACAGCGTCCTCTCAATATTCGAAACCTCTGTACGCAACTCTCTCTCTCTCTCTCTAAAGACAGATACAACGCGTCCATAATAACAAGTACAAAAAAGGGGGTAGATTTGCATTATGATAGTTAACGAGCTTTTGGTTTACGTCAGATTGTAATATATATATATATATATTCAACTGTCAAATTTTTTAGTAATGTATGTCATTGGATATAAGTGAATAAAGAGTCAAGATTGAGTGTAAGACTTCTAACTCTTACATCGGTGTACAAATATCCTGCCCCTATATATATATCTTATATATATATATATAAACATTTTATCATGTTGCATGAGAATTCACTTATCATGTTGTGACCCTTCGATTTGCGTGCAAAGCTTTTCTTTTCTTTTTTTTAATAAATGTGGGGCCCACCACTAGTTGAGTCACAACATGAGAATGAAATTCACATGCAACATGAGAAATCAAACCCCATATATATATACGGGAAATATTACTCTACTTTTACATAAGATAATTTCTCTCCTACTCTCTCATTTCGAATTTAACATTTCACCTTATTTTTTTTTTAATGGTGGGACCAACTCATTTTCTCTCTACAACATATATAACGTAAGATAACTATCTTATCTTATGTAAAATTAACTTAGAAAAGGCGTTCCATATACTAATTTTTCGATTGAGTATTAGTACTGTTTAGATGTAATGATTTGTTCATGGTGTTTTTTTGCCATTTTCTTAACTAGTCAACTCGTTGATTACTTGGTTACTAATTTAGGACAACCTCACCCCAAGGTAGAAGAGTCCAAACCATGTTTATAATGTAGGAATTCAAATCTCCTACCTTTCAATTGGATTGTAATATCCCATCACATTCTGTAATTTCGGTGCCCATGCGGACTGGTTTGCTAGCTTTGACAAACACTGCAATGTCGACATCACCGCAAACACCACTCGATTGCAACTAGAAAATATAGTGAAAGACTCTAATATCAATTGATATTAACCTTGGATAATCTCACCCCCAATGTTGGATGACAAATTCTACGTTTCAATAAACACAATAAGAACTTCGGCGTCAATGTCTACTAGCGACAACAATGAGTATGGTTTTGGAGGATTTGCAAAGGACGACAATGAATTGGATGCCAAATGTATAGGTGGAAACCCCTTCGTTTCTGCATATGTACTCAACCCCCTTCTTAAGATCCCAAATATTAAATATAATGATAATAATGAAAACCTTGATGAAATTGTTTCAAACTAATGACACTTTGTATTTTTGTTTTCCGACACGTATTTTTGGGAGATTTATAATTGTTCTATTTGGATTATTGGATTTTTTTTAACATTATCTCCATCGAATTTATAATTATCATTAACAAATAATATGATTGACAAATAATATGATAACTGAAATGTGAATAAAAGTGTTAATTGGGTTATTTGTTGATGGAATCAGTCGAAATGCTCATTCTGATAAGATAATCTGATACGGTCATTTGCTAATGACAAAGTCCGTTAAAAATTTAGGTATCTATAGAAATATCATGAATATTGATTAATTTTTTTTTGTCGATAATATTTAATTTTTTTAGTAATAATAATTGATAAAAGAATTTAATTTCAAAATATGTAAAACATTATTTGGTGTTTATAATTATTCAACTCTATTCCATCAAATTTTAATAAAATGTTTCCTCGTTAAATCAAATCAAATTAAAGGATCAGGTGATGGAAACTCTATTCTTACCTACTTTCAAGTCATTGATTCAGTATTAAGAAGACAATGCTTATTTATGATATCAAATATTTTATTATTATTTTTTTGGCAATAAATATTTTACGAATTTATATATATGAAATTTTGTGTTCCAAAAGCTATAAAATAAGATTTAATTTGATGTTTCCAAAAAAAATTAATCTGATTTATAAATTATTTTCTAAACCCTTACCAAAACTTAGAAGCTCCCCTATTATCACGAAAAATATTTGTAACACAATATTTAATTTTTTTATTATTTATTTTAGACAAAATTTTACATTGAGCCGTTAATAAAGACTTAGTTTAAATTACTTAATAGAATTAATGTAAAATTTATTTAATAATAAAAAGTTATTAAAAAGTTAATAAAAAGTTATTTTAATAGAATTAATGTAAAGAATTGGACCTACAAGTCAAATTTTTGAAGGAGACACAAAAATATTTAGCATGAACTGTAAATGTAGTTTTCATGATCTGAAGAAGTTGAGATTACAACCGAGCCTGTCTCGGTTGACTGCGACATGTGCCTCCCGTAACGAGAGTTGGGTTGCTGTGGAGATTGTTCAGGATGAAGATGTCGCATTAGTAGTAAATGCATTTCAAAATGATCGAGACTTGACATTTATTGAACTATATGTGGAAGTAGACTCGGTTGGACAGTCTAGCAGTCAACATTCACTCCCTTCCATTAACTCCATCGACATTAACAGATAGCCGTTTGTGAATACTGAAGATAGGTACGTGTCACCCCCACTGCCACCAATGCCATTTGAAATGCTTCTTACCCAAGATAAATACGTCACAACGTGACGTGCAGACAGCTCCAACGAAGATGTGGATGAAGGTTTAATTCCAGATAGTGTGTAAGAACCCGCACCGTTAATTAAGTTAATTAGTGAATTAATTATGATAATTAGGAAATGATTCAATAATTGACCCTAATAATTATTAATGGGCTTAAATAATTATACTGAGTGAGTAAAAATGCTGAAAGTCGCTTTTCGGAAGAAAAGCGCAGATACCGGTTCTGCTACTCGGTATAAATGTGTACCGGAAAAGTATCCCGAAAAATTATAACGAATGCATGATAATTACTAGAATATTATGTAGGACTTGTAAAACAAGTTTCAAGTCAAAATGACGTAATCTGATGCCAGAACTGATACTGGCTAAGGAAAAGCGCGTACCGGAAAGGTGCTCCGAAAAATAAAATAAAAATATGACAAATCTTAGAAAAATGCGTAGGTCTAGATTCCAAAGTTTGAGATCAAGATCTTTTACTTTGCTATTAAGGCTAATACTGCGCGATTAGTGGCTTGTGCCTATAAATACTAAACTTGCACACAACCCTAGGCTGCATATTGGTCTTACGTGGGTTTCTTGGTGGCTGAAGGGAGTGGTCACTGTTCCATTGCTTCTCCTTCACCATTTCTTGAACCTTGGACCAATTTCCCTTTGTTTCTTCCTCTCTTCTTCTTACAAACACATAGTAGGGTGGGTTGTGAGGGTGTGAGGTGGTGCTTGCTGCACACTCAGCCACTGTTGAGTGTATCCTTGAGGGCTGGTTGAAGTGTTGAGTTGTGTGAGTGGGAGTTGTGTGTGTTTCCTTGGTAGTGGAAGCTCCAAGAAGCAACCTTTGGGTAGAAAGACCAAGTCTTGTGCACCATTTTCGTGCACCTTTGTTGGCCTGAGTTGAGGAACCTTGGGAGAGCTCCAAGAGCACACCTTGCTCTGTTTTGAGCTTTGGTAAGTTTCCTACACCTTTGATCTTAAGTTTTGATGCTTAAAGTTGATGTCTTGGCCATGTTTAATGAGTAAACAATAGGGTATAATGTATATGAACCTAAAATGGATTAAAGATGCATGCTTTAATGTGTACATGTGTTAAAAGTTGGATCTTTGGGTTGGATATTCACGAAATGCAGAAACTGCATTCTGTCGTGAGATATCCGGATATTTGTCGAACAGATATCCGAATATCAGTATCCGGATATGGTATCCGGATATTGATATCCGGATATGGGATCTGGGTATCCGGATATGGCATATCCGGATATGTCCAGTGTGATATCCGGATATGGCATATCCGGATATGTCCCTCATGATATCCGGATATCCTGGGTTTGCGCAGACAGTAGCTGTACTGTATGAACAGTAAGCTATTGGATGTGTGGGGACCCAAGTTTAAGGAAGTTGAACTTCTGTAATTAATGAACTAAGTCAGAATCACATGATTAAGGGCTTATGGCTTTGTTGGAAGCCTTAAGACGTAAAACGTAAAGGAAAGGCGTAGTCTTTAAGTTGTATGCTTGTGATGCATAAATATTGATGTAATATTGGTCCATATCAGATTGTGATACTGCTGTTTGTGGACTTGTGAGTGGTTGGACTCTTGGCTTGGATAGCTAGCTTGCAAGGTAAGCCTTCGTGTCCTCGGTTTAGCCATTTTGTTGTTCCACCATGTCCCATGGGGATGGGTTTATGCATGCTGTGTTACATGCTTTATTGTTTTGGAAATGCTGTTGAGCTATTTATATGCAATGAGCTTTTATGAGATGCATGTGGTGTCCACCTAGACGGTAATCCTGAGTATGTAGTACATACAAGATGGAGAAGCTGTGGGTGAGGTGCAGGTAGTATCCATGTACTCATGTAGGCATAGACGTATTCCTACATTTCTCTGGCCAGTAGATTTGAAAGCACACATGGCATGATTAATTGCTGCATCGCATGATTTTGGAACTTATATTGTAAATACTGTTTTTAGAACTTATATTACACATGTAAGTGAGCTTGGGGTGGAGACTCCTTGAGGACCCCTTGTCTTACTGAGATTTCTTGTTAGAGATCTCACCCCACGTTTGGGGACGCTTATTTCAGGAGCAGGTAATGTTGAGGGCTCAGGTGGCAGGAGGCCAGAGCTGAGCTGATATTCTGATATGCTGTCTTGCTGGATTGACTGTTGTTATGTTTTCCGCTTTGATTATGCTATTTATGTTGAGACTGTTATTGGGCAATGTTGCCTTATTTGGTGAGCATGGGGTTTGTCCATGCCACATGATTGTGTTATTGTCTTTCTAATTATGTTGTAATTAAAGTATCAGGATTTTAACCCAGGCTATGTGTTGTAGTTCTGTGGTTTTAGATACTCACATTATATTTATGTACGAGGTATTCAGTTAGTTGTCTTGCAATTTACATACAGGCAGTATTTTTATGAAAATGATTAAGTAATCAAGTTGGTTAAGATAATGACGTCATAATTGAATTAAAGAAAAAGTTATTCCGCATTTTAATTAAGCGTGGCTTAATATGATAGTGTGTTAACAATCCGGGTTAACACGGGCTGTTACATAGTGACTCATCCGAAATTGACGTCTAGGGCGATTTTGATTCATGTTCGTCTACCTCGGTGTGTTATCTGATTCCTTCACAGGCATTGTTGGAACGCATGACCCGCCAATAACAAGTTAGTTATAGTCCTTAATAATGGCATTTTTTAGCAATTATTATTTGTTACACATGGTGATTCGTTGCTACGTATGCGTGCGTATGCAGGAGATGATGGAATAAGTCATTATACACATATTAATTGGGCACATCCGAATAAGGAGTTGTTTGCAATAGAGGGAGCGCAAGTACCTATCTGGCAGATGAGTCAAGAGCTGTATAACAAGTGTTTGAGAATAAGCACGATGTGCAGATGGCAATAAAGTAATTTTGTTTGGCAAAGTATGATACATTCGTGTGTCAAGAAGTGATACCAAAATATTAATCATGGTATGTGAAAATCACAACGACAGTTTTCCGTGGAGGATGAGGGCACACATAAAAAAGGGAGGCATTGAATGAGATATCGACAAATGGGCTAACGAACATAATTGTATTAACCTAACTTTTGCTCAAGATCACAAGCACCTGGACTTTAATTTCATTTGTTCAATGATCCTGGGTATGTAAAATATCTGAATTTTTGTGTGCAGGTTTTTTGAAAGTGTTTAACACATTGTTTGACGACATGCAGGAATGATTAGAGAGGAACCAAATATTAAAATTGCTCTAATACAAGAAAAGATAACAATAAATCATGGGTTTCATATATCATACAAAAAGGCGTGGAAGGCAAAGCAAGACACAATTGTCAAAATATATGGGAATTGGGATGAGTCTTACGCGTTTCTACCAAGGTGGTTGGATTATATGTTACTATTTTCATAAGGGGTTATTTATAAGTTGGATTTGAATGACCATTTTATCGATAATCGGCTAGATCCATCTCAGAAGGTGTTTCATAGGATATTTTGGACTTTCAAATAGTGTGCTGACGTCTTCAATTATTGCAAACCAGTTATTGAAATAGGTGGTGCCCACTTAAATGGGAAATATCGGGGACCCTATTAATTGCTACAACTATGGATGGCAATAATTACGTTATGCCAATCACTTTCATAGTAGTTTCCGAAGAGAATATTGATAACTGGATGGTTTTTAGCATTGATACATATGCAAATGATAAAAAAAGAAGGCATCTGTCTTATTTTTGATCGACATGCTGCCATATTGTCTGCAATCAATAATGCAGCGCTAGGTTGACAACCACCGAAAGCATACCATGTCTACTTTATTTGACATCTTGCCAGTAATTTCAACCACAAATTCAAGAATGCGATGTTGAAGAAGCTAGGCATTATTATATACTTATTCATCTTTTAGTTGACCACCTATGCGAAATATATCATCGAAATATGACTTTCTTATTGTATTCAAGTTATACGCCTTCCCAAATGAATTTTGATGCAGGATTAGAAAAAATTAAAAAAGCTAGTCCTCAAATAGCTGCATGGATATATCGCATACCAAAGGAGAAATGAAGCATCACATACGATGCAAAGGTCAGAGGTTTGGTCACATGAACTCTAACTTGTCAGAGTGTGTTAACAAAGTCCTCAAGGGTGCCAGAAACCTTCCCATCACATCTTGGTGCTGCTCACATACGCCCAATTGGCCCAATATTTTTTGGAGCATGGCCAAGAGGCCCGTGAAGAGATGGACGGGGGTAACCGATTCACCAAAGTAATTTGCCAAGCATGTGTTACAACAAAAAGCCACAACACACTTTGTGACATGTTATGATCCTTAAAAGGCGCAATTTGAGGTGCAAGAATCGTACAACTAACGTACTTATTAGGGCAATAACAAGTGGTCAGTTTCATTAACTGTTAGGATATCTCAATATGGTGAATTCACTACTTTTAGAGACTCATTCAGTCATGTGATAACAGCTTATATAGCCACAAACCATGAACCATTTCAATATATTAATCCTGCTTATAGTGTCGTGCCAGATATCAACGTTGGGTATACTCAGGGCAATGGTACCTTATTGACAATGAGGATTTCATACAACCAAGTCAAGGACCAAGTGTCATCCCAGATGTATCGATGAGACGTTGGAAAGGTCGACATAAATGTCCCTCGTATATAGAATGAGATGGATATCCAAGAAGGGACCATTACTCGCATGCAATGCGATTATTGGATGGTAGTTGGCACAATAGACGTAACTGTCCTTCACGCCAGCCTACGGGTCGTTAAGCACTATTATTTATGGAAATGTTAATTTTAAATTCCTTTAATTACACAATCTTGATGTTAATGTTTGTATGTATGTTAATGAAAAGTATTGTCCATCATGTCACCTCACCTTGTGACTAATATGTTAATCATCTTGCTTTATTGATTAAAATAAACAACATAAACAGAATAAACAGTAGAACACAGTCCATAGTACATGACCAGATATGACACCATGGTATCAAAATGAAATAAATAAAGATAACAGTCCATAGTACATCACCAGACATAAACCATGTTATAAAAAATAAATAAGTAAAGATAACAATACATAGTACATCACCAGCCATACATCCTTGGTATCAAACATAAATAAATAAAGAAAATAGTCAATGGGTTTCATGATCACCCTCACAAAGTCTCGTGTCATGCTTATATAGTGAGAGGAGGCATCAATATCTAGCCCCTCTAGTAAGGTTCCTCTGTATGCTCGCATCATCGTCCACATGTTATGCATCATCAGGCAAAACCACATTATTAATGTCTCGATCTTAGCAAAGTCTACAAAGTCATTGATTTTCTCGTGCATAAAATCCTAGGTTCAACAACCTTATTTCAGCTCTCAATTTATAGATGGCTCAATTCCTATACATTGGTTAATCACATGGCGCCAATTTTGCTGACCACTACCACCGGAGACAACTTCACCATCTGTGGGCAAAACCCAACATATGGTGTATGTCTTCTAAGGTGATTGTCATCACACCCTGCGGCATGTGAAACGTCTGCGTCTTAGGCCGCCAACACTCGATAAGGGCTGCACTATGTGAATTGTCGATCTGAAATAATAAGATAGCTGATGTTATCAAATTATTACAATTAAACCCTATGAACTTTAACAACCAATAAGTGTACATTCACCTCATGGTTGTTTAGTCGCGCAACCTCAAAGAAGCCAACCTGTCTCATATATGACATAATCTACTCAGGTATATTATGGGGATCATGTGTGCTTGCATGTCTAACATTCCATTTGCGACGCTCCATGCCATTCCACATATATGTGGATATGTGTTTCTCCTGCAAAGTCAGGATAGAGTGGTCAACAGGTCCCGAGGTAATTTGGCAACGAGGAGATCTCGGAGAGTCAGGAGGTGTGGGGTTATTACCCTCACGAGGCGGTGAACTAGTCGGAGGCTCCATCAATCTATTGAAAAAAATAATCAAACATTAATAATGCTATTTATAAACATTGTTTTATATGAAAAACAAATA